>JAODUO010002501.1:0-2500 GCA_025642075.2 Ridgeia piscesae
TCAGCTGGTACGTACCTTTCCGGATGATTATTTTGCCCTTTATGACTGATATCGACAAGTTCGTAAATACAGGTAGCATATTCCCTTTTAAAGCCAATAAATGGTTCTTAACGAATATGTATGAATTGATAATAAATGTTAATGCGTGCAACACACTGACAGTGTGAGAGCTTGCAACACACTGACAAATGTTAATGTGTGCAACACACTGACACTGTTAGACGTTGCAACATACTGACATTTTGACAGCCTGAAAAACACCGACACTTTTATAACCTGCAATATGTGACAATGTTTGAGCCTGCAACACTGACACTGAGAGATCCTGCAACACATTGTCACCTTTACAGCCTGTAACTACAGAGACTCCTCTAAAACAATCGTAGGTGCAAATTGAGGAGCCACAGTTAGAAATTTACCACGTAGCTGAATCTGTACATCACCACAATCAAATTATTCCAGAAAAAACAACATAATGCAAACAACTGATTATGTCTACATCTATGTGTGTGTTTGTTTGTGTGTTGATGTACATGTGTGTGCATTTACTTTTACGTATGTGCTTGTATGTGTATGTATGTGTACATGTGTGTGTGTGTGTGTGTGTGTGTGTGTGTGTGTGTGTGTGTGTGTGTGTGTGTGTGTGTGTGTGTGTGTGTGTGTGTGTGTGTGTGTGTGTGTGTGTGTGTGTGTGTGTGTGTGTGTGTGTGTGTGTGTGTGTGTGTGTGTGTGTGTGTGTGTGTGTGTGTGTGTGTGTGTGTGTGTGTGTGTGTGTGTGTGTGTGTGTGTGTGTGTGTGTGTGTGTGTGTGTGTGTGTGTGTGTGTGTGTGTGTGTGTGTGTGTGTGTGTGTGTGTGTGTGTGTGTGTGTGTGTGTGTGTGTGTGTGTGTGTGTGTGTGTGTGTGTGTGTGTGTGTGTGTGTGTGTGTGTGTGTGTGTGTGTGTGTGTGTGTGTGTGTGTGTGTGTGTGTGTGTGTGTGTGTGTGTGTGTGTGTGTGTGTGTGTGTGTGTGTGTGTGTGTGTGTGTGTGTGTGTGTGTGTGTGTGTGTGTGTGTGTGTGTGTGTGTGATGTGTGTGAGTGTGTGTGTGGTGTGTGTGTGTGTGTGTTTTGTGTGTGTGTGTGTGTGTGTGTGTGTGTGTGTGTGTGTGTGTGTGTGTGTGTGTAGGTGGGGTGTGTGTGTGTGGTGGTGGTGTGTGTGTGGTGTGTGTGTGTGTGTGTGTGTGTGTGTGTGTGTGTGTGTGTGTGTGTGTGTGTGTGTGTGTGTGTGTGTGTGTGTGTGTGTGTGTGTGTGTGTGTGTGTGTGTGTGTGTGTGGTGTGTGTGTGTGTGTGTGTGCTTATGCGTGTGTGTACATGTGTGTGCCTGCATGCCTCCATATGTGTATGTACATGAATGTGTTTGTTAATAACTGAGAATATCCTACAGACTACATCCAACAGTTATCTTATGACACTTTAAAAAACTGTTTCCAACACAATAATTTTTTTTTATCATAAAAAAGGAAGTGGAGTTAAAATGGGAAAACAAAATGATGTTGGAAGTAGTGTGATTTTAGAGCTCTGACACAGGATGATAAAGAGCTGGTAAGAACAGCCAACTGACCGGTGACAATGCCAGTTGCTCAGCTGACACAAACACGGAACAGCCAGGAAATTGTAAACAATGCACTGACAATGGTTAGTTCATTAATGAAAGCATTACTGCAACTAGGATGTATCACACATGAGCTTAATCATCTATGCTCATTTTCACCATCAAGGTCACTATTAAAGTCACATTTGGAATTGGTAAAAATGAGTAGATTAGCAAGCTGATCAGAATCTGTATCCATTAGTATTGTGTTTTGTAAATTATTTGGCACTAGAACATTATTCTGTCATTAGATGAGAAACAATAATATTATATCTAGAAAGTCTGTCACCATAGCATCATTCTGTTATGCAATGTATAATGACATTGACATCTCTGTAGTTGTCATAGTCACTTGCTGTCTGTCTGTCTGTCTGTCTGCAGGCAGGCAGGCAGGCAGGCAGGCAGGCAGGCAGGCAGGCAGGCAGGCAGGCAGGCAGGCAGGCAGGCAGGCAGGCAGGCAGGCAGGCAGGCAGGCAGGCAGGCAGGCAGGCAGGCAGGCAGGCAGGCAGGCAGGCAGGCAGGCAGGCAGGCAGGCAGGCAGGCAGGCAGGCAGGCAGGCAGGCAGGCAGGCAGGCAGGCAGGCAGGCAGACAGACAGACAGACAGACAGACAGAGTGACAGAGACAGAGAGAGCCAGAGAGAGCCAGAGAGAAAGAGAGCGAGAGCGAGAGACAGACGGACGGACGGACGGACGGACGGACGGACGGACGGACGGACGGACGGACGGACGGACGGACGGACGGACGGACGGACGGACGGACGGACGGACGGACGGACGGACGGACGGACGGACGGACGGACGGAGGGACGGACGGACGGACGGACGGACGGACGGACGGACGGAGGGACGGACGGACGGAGGGACGGAGG
>JAODUO010002501.1:7500-10000 GCA_025642075.2 Ridgeia piscesae
GCGAATCACAATCTTGGAATCAGGGCCATTTTCTGACGACACCTCATTGGAAACCATCTACCGACGGAACTGTGAATCCAAATGGATTACAAGACTTAAAACTAGGCAGCCAGGAGGTTTAAATATTAGAGAGGACTCTTTTGATATTATACCTTTTGTGATTCGTTTCTCCCACCAAGGGAAGACAATTGCTAAACTGGTTAAAGCTACCTATAAACTGCTTCAATCCGCTTATCCAGACATTTACACGCCTCGGTTTATAACAGCCTTTTCCAAGAATAAGAACCTTAAAGATATGCTGGTGTCCACCAAATTACAATGAACAATGGACTTATACGGCACAATGTAGGGTGTGACTGAGACAGTGCGTCATCCTGGGTGGGGGGTGGGCGTGGTTGGCGGCGTCTTGTGGCGGTTCCTGGCCGGGGCATAGTGATGTAGTTGTTATGGGGATTGGATTGCGTGCGTGGTTCGTCGGGCTGCAGCAGCGCTGGTCCGTGCGGCTTCGCGCGTGTCTGTCCCTTGTACAACTCATTATGATAGTTATTATTCTAACTTTAAAAGTATTCTGATTCTTTGCAGGTGTAAAATTGTTTAGTTGTTATGGAGTTTAGATTAAGTGTGGGGTTCGTCGGGCCGCAGCGGTTGTGGTCCGGACGGTTTCTTAGGTGTCTTCCCTTGTGCTACGGTGCTATGACATAATTTAGGCATACAATAATGAACTATTATTGTTATTCTAATGTTTACCAACCAGGGGATAGTTCTTTTTTAATTATTAATAAACAACGTCACGAGGATTGTGGAGGTGTGAGGTGGCCAGCAGTAGCGGCACTGCGGGCTGCACCACAGTTTCGCAATGCCCTGCTTAAATTGTATTTTTTCATTTCAGACCATATTTTCTCACTGCATATCTCATGTTTTTCCAGTACAACAGGGTCCCTCTTGCATTTAAATGTACACCATCTACAAAAAAAATAAAAAGAAAAATAACAAAACAAAATGTTTTAATCAATTTTTATTTTTTAACAGAACAGAATGGAGAACATCAACTTCTATAGTCGATCTTGCATAAATGATAATTGTTTAATGTATATTGACATGGGAGTGTAACGGTCAGCACTCTGTGCTTCCGGTATATACGCGTATTCTTGTTAATATATATGTTATTCACTTTTTGGAACTCATATAAACCCCCTCTTTTTTTCAGGTATACCCTATATCGGAAAGGATTACACTGACTGATCAGTCATCATGAACTTAGAGTTCACATCCGCCACCTATACTCCGTTGCCAGTGCATTAGGGTCATTGTTCATGTTCCAAAAATCCTAAATAGAGGATACTTGAACTAAGTACACCCATTTCCCATAAATACATACATACATACATACATACATACATACATACATACATACATACATACATACATACATACATACTGACATACTGACATACTGACATACTGACATACTGACATACAAATACTACATACATACTGACATACATACTGACATACATACTGACATACTGACATACACACATACACACATACATACACATACATATCTAATATACACACGCGCGCACACACACACACACACACACACACACACACACACACACACACACACACACACACACACACACACACACACACAGTTTGCTTTCATTGATTATTTATACATTAATTTAATACATAACACCTAATGATATACAATAACAGTAACATGCATTGAAGTTATATATTTATCAATATATTCTGATGTGCTGCTGCGTCGTTTACTGTGTTTAGAAAATGTTCACAAAGTCGCTAATTAACGTCATCTATCTTAAACATGAACCAATCACATACAATGGTGGGGTGTAGTGGGGTGGTGTGTGTGTGTGTGTGTGTGTGTGTGTGTGTGTGTGTGTGTGTGTGTGTGTGTGTGTGTGTGTGTGTGTGTGTGGTGTGTGTGTGGTGTGTGTGTGTTTGTGTGTGTGTGTGTTGTGTGTGTGTGTGTGTGTGTGTGTGTGTGTGTGTGTGTGTGTGTGTGTGTGTGTGTGTGTGTGTGTGTGTGCGTGCCAGATGTTAAGAACATACGCCGCTAACTGACGTTCATACCAAGGGCGTCTGATTAATATATACTGCGACATAGTGCATAATGAGTATACCTACTGCAATAATGAAATCAAACATAGTATAGTTACTGATTACTGAATTATGCGCATTCAATATTGTTAATTGTCACTTATTTGAGCACCTAATTTGCATAATTGATGCGAAACATAAAAAACCTTACCTATGTTGGAGTGTATCTACATACCAATTAGTGTCGACGTATATGTTTTTGATTAGTAAAATAATATCGTTTCATCGTTTTCTCAGTGTCTCGTTGTCGCGGTATAGTAGAATAAATTCTGGGAATAACCGCAACAAATTCTGCTTAGCTATGTCTAATGACTATATCTACAGCAAGAATTAAAATAAATCTGCTGCGTCATATAAGAACGTACGTTTG
>JAODUO010002501.1:15000-23996 GCA_025642075.2 Ridgeia piscesae
AGCAGTGGACTGTTGAATTTCCGGATCAGACCCACAACATTCAACTGTTCCCGATACCTATTTCCGCCCTTTCGTCTAATACATATGTTGCAATGCTACACTCGTCAGTTGTATTCACATTTTTCTTCAACCATCGAGTCACCTTTACATGTGCCTTCTGTTTTGTTAACGTTCTGTGTTTAGGTTTGGGGCCTGCCTTCCGCTTTGTCTTGTTAGTATAAACTTGCGTGTCTCTTTCGTTCTTCGTTTCTGGCCGTTTTCGTTTGTGCAAGTGTTTCTTTGCTCCATCTTGTCCAGCGATGTCAGTTTCAAAATCTAATGAGCGAAACATTTTGTCCACGTTTTCTTTTCTGTGCTTTGGTAAAGGTTGTGTATTCCGATAATGGCTATGCTTTTCATTATCTGATGACGTATTTCTGTCTTTCGCTTTCCGTTTGAGCTTATTTATGGTCATCCCATACGTCTCAGGGAGAGTGTTTTCACACTCGATGGGCAAACCCGTTTCTTCCGCACCCCCTTTCCTTTTATGCTGGTGTACGGATGTTATTACTCTGTCGTCTTGATGTGCTCTGTTTTCACATGTCTCTCCTCCTTTCGTTTTCGCTTTCGCCTTATGTTTATTTTTGGATTTTTCGGTCACCTTCTGCTCATCTATGCGGTTTTCACTTTGTGTATCTGTTGCTTTTCCGTTTTGCTTCTTTCCGTTTTGCTTCTTTATGTGTTTATCCTGTTCAGCAACGCTCTTTTCACAATCTGCTGGCAACGTCTTATCACCTGCAATCGATTTTATTTTATGCTTCTGTAAGGGATTTTGCATTTCAACGTCTTCAGCTGTGACTTTGTCAGACTTTGTTGATATCTCTCTTTCTTCCGCTTTCGCTTTCCTGTTGTGCACATGTGCGGGTTCTGGCGTGTTATCGTCGTATTCGTTTTTATCACAATATGTTGGCAAATATCGTTCTATCACTTCCGCTATGTCTTTTTCACTTACTGTGAGAATATTAGTTTCTCCCACTTTCACACTCCATTCTCGTTTGAGTAATGGTGTTTGTGTCCCCCCTGAAACTGTTCCGTTTTGCTTCTTTGAAGTTATATGTGCATTATTCTGTTCAACAAAGCTCTTTTCACAATCTAATGGCGAATGCTTTTCACCCGCAATCGATTTTCTTTGATGCCTCTGTAAAGGATTTGGTTCTACAACGTTTTCTGCTGCGACTTTGTCAGAATTTGTTGATATCTCTCTTTCTTCCGCTTTCGCTTTACCTTTTTGAATGTTTGCGGGTTCTGGTGTTCTCTTGTCTTCGTATTCATTTTCACCACAGTCTATTGACAAATCGTTTTCTTTCACTTTCGCTTCTCCTTTATGCTTGCGTAAGTGCATCCCAGCAATATCTTTTTCACTTTCTATGGGAACATGAAATTTTCCCGCGTTCACACTCCATTCTCGTTTGAGTAATGGTGTTTGTGTCCCGCCTGAAACTGTTCTGTTTTGCTTCTTTGAAGTTTTATGTGCATTATTCTGTTCATCAAAGCTCTTTTCACAATCTAATGGCGCATGCTTTTCATCCGCAATCGATTTTCTTTTATGCGTCTGTAAAGGATTTGGTTCTACAACGTTTTCTGCTGCAATTTTGTCGGGATTTGTTGATATCTCTCTTTCTTCCGCTTTCGCTTTACCTTTTTGAATGTTTGCGGGTTCTGGTGTTCTCTTATCTGTTAGCAAATCTTTTTCACTTTCTATGGGAATATGACCTTTTCCCGCTTTCACACTGCATTCTTGTTTGAGTAATGGTGTGTGTGTCTCGCCTGAAACGTTTCTTTTACGTTTCTGTAAAAGATTTGGCTCTACAACGTGTTTTGCTGCGACTTTGTCGGAATTTGTTGATATATCTCTTTCTTCCGTTTTCGCTTTATCTTTTTTCATGTTTGCGGATTCTGGTGCTCTCTTGTCTTCGTTTTCGATTTCCCCACATTCTGTTGGCAAATATATTTCTTTCACTTTCGCTTCTCCTTGATGTTTGCATGAGTGCACACCAGTAATATCTTTTTCACTTTCTATGGGAATATGAACTTTTCCCGCTTTCACACTGCTTTCTTGCATGAGTAATGGTGTTTGGGTCTGGCTTGAAATATTTATGTTTTGCTTCTTTAAAATTATATCCTGTTCAGCAAAGCCCTTTTCACAATCTGGTGGCGAACGCTTTTCACCAGCGTTAGATTTTCTTTTGTGTTTCTGTAAGGTATTTGGTATTACAATGTCTTCAGCTGCGAGTTCATCAGAGTGTGTTGGTATATCTCTTTCTTCCGCTTTCGCTTTTCCTTTTGGCACGTGTTCGAGGTCTTGTGCTCCGTTGTCTATGTAGTCGACAACTATAGTTGGCAAATATCTTTCTTTCGTTTTCGCTTCTTCTTCATGTTTGCATGAGTCCATCCAATCTGTGTCTTTTTCACTTTCTGTGGAACAATAACTTTCTCCCTCTGTCACACTGCTCTCATACAAGAGTAATGATGTCGATGTCTCACCCAGCGCAGCATCGTCTTCGTATTTGATTTTATCACGATATGTTGGCAAACATCTATCTTTTACTTTCGCTTCGTCTTTATGTTTGCATGAGTGCATACCAGCTATGACGTTTTCACTTTTTTTGGGAGTATGAGTTTCTTCCGCTATCGCACTGCTGTCTTGTTTGAGTAATGGTTTTGAGGTATCGCCTGAAGATTTTCCTTTTTGCATCTTTAAAGCTACATGTTCATCATCCTGTTCAGCAAAGCTCTTTTCACAATCTAGTGCGGCATGTTTTTCATCCGCAATCGATTTTCTTTGATACAACTTCTGTTGTATTAAATAAACTACAGTATTTGTTGGTATATCTCTTTCTTCCGCTTTCGCTTTTCCCTTTTGCACGTGCGCAGGTTCTGGTGCTCCGTTGTCTTTGCAGTCGATTTTACCACAGTCGGTTGGCAAATATTTTTCTTTCCCTTTCGCTTCTTCTTCGTGTTTGCACGAGTCCATCCTATCTGTTTCTTTTTGACTTTCTGTGGGACTATGAATTTCTCCCTCCGCCACACTGCTCTCATACGAGAGTAATGATGTTGATGTCTCGCTCTGCGCAGCATAGTCTTCTTTATGATCTAGTGACATATCACTACTTTCCGTTGTTACATCTCGGTCTTCTTTAGCGATGGCTTCCTTCCAGTGTTTCTTCACCACGTGCTGTACATCTGCCAACAAGAGACGTTTGTCACATGACATCATGACAAATACTGAAAGAATAATGAGTCAGACAAATTGATACACTCTACCAAATGTCTGTTCGACGGTAGTGGTTCACATTTCCATGATACAGTGTTTTCATCGCTCACTAGACTAAACTATTCCCGTTTTAGATTTGTTTTTAATATTATCATGACAAAAGAAGAAAGCGAGTTAGAGAGAGAGAGAGAGAGAGAGAGAGAGAGAGAGAGAGAGAGAGAGAGAGAGAGAGAGAATAGAGAGGCACACCCACACACACACCCACATATATATATATATATATATATATATATATATATATATATATAATATGTATATATTATATACCTATTTATATATATATATATATATATATATATATATATATATACATACATATATATATATATATATATATATATATATATATATATATATATATATATATATATATATATGCCCCTCTCTATGTATAAATAAAAGAACAGTAGATCGCCAGCGAATAAAATAGTTGATATTCTGTCAGAATTACTAAGAACACCCATCGACCGTGCGGTTTGTTAACAATTGTTAACAGCTGGAACAGCCGTGACACCTAGAAGAACAAGAACATATCTGTTTGTATACTATTCCAGTCCTACTGTCCCAAGCATAGAGTGGCTTAGGCAGCACAACAGCGGTTTTCGCCTTCAATTTGGCTGTCAGGCGGTATGCATCCTGGACTATCTTCATTTCATTTTAGATATTTTCAAGTTGAATGTTCCTCCGTCAATGCGGCTGTTTATGTAGATATATGTACCACCTGGAAGCATCTGACAGTATGGCTGTAAACATCATGCTGAACATAATAGGTCCCAGTACATATATATATATATATATATATATATATATATATATATATATATATATATATATATATATATATATATATATATACTTGTTTTTGCGTGTTAAACTGCAAAGCAGCGGAGACATCTTCGTCGTCTAATACATGTACTGCATGCCCTTGGAAAACTGTCAAACGCCATCATAATTTTCCAGACACTGTCACGGCTCATCGTGTCAAAGACGTTTGTAAGATCGAAACACTTTAGATAGCACCTCTGTTCCTGGCATGTTTTCTAGAGTTAGCGAGCTGCAGTTGTCACGTCGACTCTGGTTGCTCTGGAGGGCCTGTGAGTCTGTTGAAGAAGATAGCCTTTCGCCAGCATGGGAATCAAGCTGCTTATAAGTGTACACCAAAATGGTCATTCCAGCGAGAGACAACGATGGTGGTTGCATGGGCGATGCATTTCCATTACCTTGTACAAAACAGAGGCGCCTTTCAGCCTCTGATGAATCTCTTCGACAGCGTACGGAGAGGGAGAGGGAGAGGGAGAGGGAGAGGGAGAGGGAGAGGGAGAGGGAGAGGGAGAGGGAGAGGGAGAGGGAGAAGGAGAGGGAGAGGGAGAGGGAGAGAGTGTGTGTATGTGATGTGTGTGTGTGTGTGTGTGTGTGTGTGTGTGTGTGTGTGTGTGTGTGTGTAGTGTGTGTGTGTGTGTGTGTGTGTGTGTGTGTGTGTGTGTGTGTGTGTGTGTGTGTGTGTGTGTATGTGTTTTATGTGTATGTGTATGTGTAGTGTATGTGTATGTGTATGTGTATGTGATTTTTTGTGTGGGTTTTTGTGTATGTGTATGTGTATGTGTATGTGTATGTGTATGCGTACGCGTACGCGTACGCGTATGCGTACGCGTATATGTTGTGTTTTGTGTATGTGTATGTGTATGTGTTTTGTGTGTGGCGTGAGAGAGAGAGAGAGAGAGAGAGAGAGAGAGAGAGAGAGAGAGAGAGAGAGAGAGAGAGACGGAGAGAGAGGAAGGTGAGAGAGAAGAGAGACTGAGACAGAGAAACGGAGGGAATGAGTGAGGGATAAAGAAATGTCGAATACTGATGTAGGGATGTATGTATGTATGTATGTATGTATGTATGTATGTATGTATGTATGTATGTATGTATGTATGTATGTATGTATGTATGTATGTATGTATGTATGTGTATATATATATATATATATTATATATATGTATGTGTGTATATATGTATGTATGTATGTACGTATGTATGTATGTGTGTATGTATATATGTATGTGTATATAGTATTTAAAAAATATATATATATATATATATATATATATACATATATATATATATATATATATATATATATATATATATATATATATAGTATATGTTTTCACACACTCACACACGTCTCACATTTTTTATAATATATATATATATATATATATATATATATATATATATGTATACATTATATTATATTATATTATAATATATATATATATATATATATATATATATATATATATATATATATATATATATATATATATGCATGCATTATATGTGGCGATGACGCACCTGCATTGCAACACGACGAAACAAGAGCCACAATGGCCCCTATTAACAAGAAAGGAACTAAGGTTCGAACCACTATTGCCCAAGTAGTCTTTGCGGAGAGTCCCTTTGTTATTTCAAAATTAACAGGGCCTGTGTCATTCATCACGCCTACATCGTCGATGAACCCCGATGCTTTGTGTTGCGTTCCTTGGGCCCCGGTATCAATTGGAGAAGCGATGACGCCGAATGTGTAGGTTGCTGGGGTTGTGATGTTGGTACCCGTTTCGTTCGTTGTGTTCTCTACGGGAACTGCCGGATAAACCACACGTCAGTTGTGTGGTCCAATCGTTGTATTACGCACTAACATATTATGGCAATTGGTTCTAATTCGCTTGCGACAGAAATATTCATGACAACGCAACTGAAGGGTGATTTTATGTGGAAAATGTATGTTGTGCAATCCTGTAAGTTTTAATAAGAACACACTTTAAACATTTTTTTGTGGTAAAACAATAGATGACTGGAACCAACTTAACGAGTCGAAGGTCCAGGCTGAAACCACAACTGATTTCAGCCGCCTGACCTGCGGCTCAAACACTCAATAACATGCGCACACACCCCCCGTCGTATATAATAGCCAATATTGGCTCCTTACGACGTACCTAATTCAGATTCAGATTCGAAAGTTGGAATTAATTAAGGGTAAACAAACAAACATAATGACTGCAAAACACACACACACACACACACACACACACACACACACACACACACACACACACACACACACACACACACACACACACACACACACACACACACACACACACACACACACACACACACACACACACACACACACACACACACACACACGCACGCATGCATGCATGCATGCACACACTATATACATAGATACTACACATATACGTACGCGCGCTAGCGCGCAAACATATACATATAAACACGGATTATTCAAAATGAATATGATTACGAAGCAGATTACTGAGGGTTAATTAATACTAAATGTAAAACGTTCATGGTGATGGTGTATGTGAGCCCAAAATTGAACCTACATGCTGATCCTAGGATACACAACCAGCAACCAGCAATCATCTTGTAATACATTCTGTCGATTTTGTTTGGCGTAAAGCTGTGTCGTCACGATGATTCCCATAATGCAATGTACAGGATATTGCATTTTTTGTTGGTTTTAAAAGTAAAAAGATTAAGATACATTCTTATATAGCACAGTAGTCAGTCCTCAGAATTAAGAAAGCGCATCACTCTTTATTCCATGGCAGACCTATTCAATCGAACATTATATCGACTTTTATAGGAATATTTCACCCACGCTAGAATTAAAGCGCGAAAAGTATTCATACACAAACAACCACCACTGTCTACATCCAGGGTCTCAATGATTCAGCTGAGTGAGCTAGAACAACGTAGTGAACACACTTGCCCAAGGTTCGACACGGCAGCACAGGATTCCATTCCGGGTTTTCTTAGTTAATGGTCCGACGCTTTATTCACTGAGCCACCGCGCTCCACTTTTAAAGCGTGTTTGTTTAGTCATCATCAGGGTGCCTCATTTGGTGAGTTTGTTGGACAAGGATTGCCTTCTGGTAGAAAATGCACACCGATTCAATATATATATATATATATATATATATATATATATATATATATATATATATATATATATATATGTCGTTAACCTTTAATCGCATAAACAAGGCAAATGGTTGACACATATCATATATATATATATATATATATATATATATATATATATATATATATATATATATATATATATATATATATATATATATTATTGCATAATTCTAAATATATTTAACTATAATATAAATATTATAAATATATTGTATATTATATATTTTATGTTATATGTTATATGTTATATGTTATATGTTATATGTTATATGTCATATGTCATATGTCATATGTCATATGTCATATGTCATATGTCATATGTGATATGTCATATGTCATCTGTGATATGTGATATGTGATATGTGATATGTGATATGTGATATGTGATATGTGATATGTGATATGTGATATGTGATATGTGATATGATATGTTATGTTATGTTATGTTACGTTACGTTACGTTACGTTACGTTACGCTACGTTACGTTACGTTACGTTACGTTACGTTACGTTACGTTAGTTACGTTAGTTACGTTAGTTACGTTAGTTACGTTAGTTACGTTACGTTACGTTAGTTACGTTACGTTACGTTAGTTACGTTACGTTAGTTACGTTACGTTACGTTAGTGACGTTACGTTACGTTACGTTACGTTACGTTACGTTACGTTACGTTACGTTACGTTACGTTACGTTACGTTACGTTACGTTACGTTACGTTACGTTACGTTACGTTACGTTACGTTACGTTACGTTACGTTACTGTTACTTACTTACTTACGTTACGTTACGTTAAACATTACGTTACGTTACGTTACGTTACGTTACGTTACGTTACGTTACGTTACGTTACGTTACGTTACGTTACGTTACGTTACGTTAGTTACGTTAGTTACGTTAGTTACGTTAGTTACGTTACGTTAGTTACGTTACGTTAGTTACGTTACGTTAGTTACTTACGTTAGTTACGTTAACTTAATTACTACTGTTACTTACGTTATTACGTTAGTTACGTTAGTTACGTTACGTTACGTTACGTTACGTTACGTTACGTTACGTTACGTTACTTACATTACGTTACGTTACGTTACGTTACGTTACGTTACGTTACGTTACTTACTTACTTACGTTACTTACGTTTCTTAGTTACGTTACGTTACGTTACGTTACGTTATTACGTTAGTTACGTTAGTTACGTTAGTTACGTTAGTTACGTTACGTTAGTTACGTTAGTTAGTTACGTTAGTTACGTTACGTTAGTTACTTACGTAGTTACGTTACTTACTTACGTTACTTACGTTAGTTACGTTACGTTACTTTACGTTACGTTACGTTACGTTACGTTACTTACGTTAATTACGTTACTTACGTTACGTTACGTTATTACGTTTTCTTAGTTACGTTACTTACGTTACGTTACTTACGTTACGTTACGTTACGTTACGTTACGTTACGTTACGTTACGTTACGTTACGTTACGTTACGTTACGTTACGTTACGTTACGTTAGTTCGTTCTAGGACTTGTTAGCTTTTTGGGGGTTTTCCCTTTTAGAACTTGCGCGAGACAGCTACAATAAAACTGCCAAAGAACTCAGCCGTGGACACCAGGTTCTGTAATTAAGGCCGGATCTAGGAGCTCAGGGTATTGCATGTATATATGTATGTATGTATGTATGTATGTATGT
>JAODUO010002502.1:0-22853 GCA_025642075.2 Ridgeia piscesae
AGGGGGGCCATTCAAAAAAAATTTTTATTTGCATTCAATAAAAATAAATTAAATAAAAGATTTTTAACCAATAAAAAAATTTTAACAGTTTTTGACAGGTTAAGGGGGGGCCAGGGGAAGGTCAGCCCGGGACTTTTTTCTGTTGTTTCAAATGTCGGATTTTTAACGGGGAGTACGTATTTCATGGTTTTGGGAAAAATACAGAGAAAATGGAGACAGGAAGCAGGCAAAAGGGGAACATCTATACAAGGACAACGAAACCTTTAAATTTTTTCAAAAGGGGGGGGTGGGGGTCTTTTTCCCCCGCCGAAAAATCGGGAGACGAAAGACGATTGTATGGAACGGGGGATTTTTGTTTTTGGGGAAAAATGTGAAGGGCATGGGTTTGGGGGATACGGCCCAAATGGCGCACTCTTTTAGGCAGAAAGCTGGTGCTGACGTCCCGCCTGAAACTGACGAAACACTGTCAATGACAATGTTGGGAATATCGGTCTGTTGTCTAGGGGGCGGACTGTTCGTTCGAGGAAAATTGTACCAGGTACAAAAAATATTTTGAATTTAAAACCTAAAAAAATTATATTTTGGCCAACAAGACATAAAAAAAAATTTTTTGAATTGTAACTTTTGTTACAAATTATTTTTTTTTGACAGAATGTTACATGATGTGCCCCTTTTAATATAATTTTTTAAATTTTCCCCATTTTAAAATATTAATACAATTTGTTTAATTTATGTAAATAATGTTATTTAGATATGGTGCTGCCATGCAATTTATAATATATCTGAATAATAAATAGAGGGGGCAAATTCACATGAGAATATTAAATTTGGGGAGTTTTAATGTATTGTATACAGTATAGGGGGTTTTTATCAAACCACATCATGACAATCATAAACATGTGTTTGTGCTGTAACAATTTTCTAAAATTTTTTAAAATTGTTTTTTGAAAAAAAATCAACCAATGCGCTGACTTCATGATGTGATATTGATAATTACAATTTTTCCAAATTACTAATAATCATTATAAGATAATGATTGTTTACTATAAATAAATTAAAATTACGGGCTGATACACCCCACATCTTCAAAGGGGGGTTTTTTGGGGCAGGGGAAATTTTTTTTTTTTTGTAAAAACAAATTTTAAAGTTTTTTGAGTCATCATCGGTATCGCTGTCATCCGCCCCCAAATTCCGGATCACTGTCTTCAAATTTTCTTCTGACGTTGAGAAGAATGATCTGAAGAGGAGACAGGAGATTGGGACTTCAATTCCCACATTAAAATTTGATGGTCGTTGAAGAGGATGCGGAGGACGAAACTTTGATACCCATGGTCATGATGAATTTTTCCCACAAAAAGTTTAATTGCGGAAATTGGGCAATGGGTTTTTGGGTTTGAAATTTTAAAATTTTTGTTACATCTTTGGGGGCATTTCTTGCACGGGATTTTAAAAGGGTTCGGTTTTTTTCCCACTAAAGAATGTTAAAGATTTGTTTGTTATTTTCCCCCTGTTTTGTCATCTTTCCAATCCTTAAAAAAAAACCCAAAAAATTATAATTCATTTTTTTTTTTTTTGGAGATCATTTTGGGGATTTTGTAATTACTATGCACAAAATTAAAATTTGATAAAACTATTTTTTTCCACAAAAACAAACTTTTTTTCATTGGTTTTAAACAAAAATCGTATTTTATTGCCATTTTTGGGCCCCAAAAAAAAAGAAATATGGGGATTTGTTTTTGAGAAGCCCCTTGAAATGACCTTCATTTTTGTGTATTTATCTTTTGGTTTTTCTGTTGAGGGGCCAGTCAATCTGTCCAAGAGACCCGGGACAGTGGGCTGAGCAGGGTGTTGTGTTTTTAAACCCGGGGAAAATTCCGCAATAAATAGAACATTACCTTTTCAATGGTGCATTTGTGCGGATTCCATTATATGATTTCCTGGCATATTTTAATTTTAGATTTTTACATTTAGAAAAAAAAATCACAAAAATCCATAAATTACATGTAAACCCTTATAACCCCTTGCAATAAAGGAAATAAAATGTTTAAGTTTTTGGGGGCAATCAATGCCTCCTTGTTTAATCAGAGAAAACCTAAAAAAGTTATTGATTTTCCCAAAATACAAATGTAGCTTTTTCTAAAAATAATATTTTGTTTTTTAAATTTAAAAATTTTTTCTTGGGGTTTTTAATTTGTTTCATTTGTGGGGGCCCCCTGAGCTTTTTGAGATATAAGGTGTTTTTTTTGCATTTTATAAGGTTTTTTAAATCCTTTTTCCTAATAAATACTTTTGGGAAGTGATTATGGAACCTTCCAGTTTAAAATAATGACTAACTGAAAATGCTGATATCTGGGTACTATTCAAAAACATGCCTTTTTTATAATTTTCCTTTTTTATATTCTTATTTTATATCTTATTTGTTATAAAGTAACACTATTCATTTCCGATTAAATTATGCTGTTGGGCGATAATAATTTTCCAACACCCTTAGTAAACAAATTTGGAGATTTATTTAAACATCAAAATTAGCAACATTTGTGACCTTTGTTATGGTTTTTTCATTCTTTAACTTAATGGTAAGAAATGCAAGTCACTAGAGAGTTGGGGGTTTATCCCGGGGGAGGTTTTGGGGTATTTTTCACTCTTGCTAAAAAAAGGGCACTCTTTGGTCTTTTTGCCTAATTTACAGGCTGTTAACCCGATTTGTTGTACTTTGATCATGATGTTTACAACCCTTGCAGGTAACAATGCAGGTATGGGAATTTAAGGTTTAAAGTTTTTATATTTAAATATTAATTTTAATCACGGGAATTCAGGGGCTTTTTTTACCCCAATAAAACAAATGTGTGTTTGTTTGTCATTTTCAAAGCAAAAAAAATTTTTTAAAGGTGAGATCACATTTGGGTAATAATGTTTTGGGGATAAAAAAAAAGGGCGGTTATTTAGAAATTTTTTAATCTGTTTTTTTAATTTTTTATTTTTCAAAACAATTCTTGTAAAAGATTGATTGTTATTGTATATTTTGACCCTGCATATCTACAGAATAAAAGGGGGCATAATGAATTATTTCTAAAATTTTTTGGCCTAAATTTTAAAAAAATTTACAAATGTTTTCCCCAAATATTCCTTGATTTGGGGTTATGATGGGTTCATTGAAACTTAACATAAAAAACCCTTGTTAAGTGTGATTGATTCTGTTTTTTATTTTGTTATACTCATTATTTCATAGAAAGTTGTGGATGCACACATGTACAGATGTTCCCAAAAAAAATAAATAACCATACTATAATGACAAAATATTTTATTAAATTTTTTTTCTTTATTGTCGTTTGGTATTTTCGATAAAAATATATAAACAGAACCCTCAGCTTAAATGAAAAAAACAAAGGAAGATTTTAAGAAACCATTTTCAACAGACAGTATTTATAATAACAGGCATGTCCCCAAATTTCGTGTGATTTTAAAAACCTTGGGCTTTTTTTTACAATTGCTCCAAAAAATGAGTACTTCCTTATGTGTGGTGGATATGTGTTGGGGTTTGGCATTTTTTATAATAGTTGGGTGTTAGGGTTGGTGGAATCTGATTAAATTGTCAAAAAAAGTGGCGCTTTGCCCAGGATTGGGTTTCTGCGCTAAATAAGATCTTCCCTTTATAAATCAGCAATTAATAAAAAACCAAAATTTTTTTGAATGTTTAAATCGTTGATTTATGGGTTTAAATATTTTAAAATTTAAACCCTTTAACCTGGTTATTACATTTTGTTTTTTTTTGGTAGTTTTTTTGAATGAGTTAAAGTCTAATTTAAATAATAACATAAATTTTTTATTTTGTTGTTTCTGTTAATTAATTCCAAGTAATCCCTTGTAATATGACTGACATTTTTAAAATTTTTTGCATATGACGACGAGTATTGTTTAAAACAAACGTCATACGCATGTAGGGGGCTGTATTTTTGTTATGTCATTATCTTGAAAAAGGGTTTAAATTCCACCCCGGCGCCCGTCTTTCAAAAAAAAAAGTTTATTTGAAATTTAATTTTTCCATTTTTAGAAACCCCAAAAAACCGGGTTTTGTTATGTTTGGGTCAAGAAAGCTCCCCGGGGTTTGACCTAAATCCGGGTTTAAAAACTTTTTTTCACTTTAAAATTTGTCCACACATATTTTTTTTTTTTCATTCATTTTTTTTATTACATTTAAACTTTGCTTAGGTCACATTCGTATATTATACAGACGATGAAATACAACTGTGGAACTAAATTGTAGCCCAAACGATAACGTTTTAGTGCCGAGTCAGCTTGGCAAAAAAAAGGCTGGTTTTGGCATGTAATTTTACCCCCGGCCCCCTTTAAAAAAGGAAATGGCCGGTTTTTCCTTCCAGTTCCCCAAAAACTTTTACTTTTCGCTGCAATTTATATGAAAGAAATGGGCCCAAAGATACCTGTTTTTTTTGATCGAGACTTATTTTTTTTATGTTCGGGCCCGTTGTCACGTTTGTAATTGGGTTTGGGAATCGGCTTTGAAATCCCCCCAATTTTTTGTCGTTTTTTCCCCCAACAGTTACCCCCGTTTTTAAAACCCAAAAAAAGTTGTTTTACTAAAATCATAGTATATCTATTGTTATAAGGCATTAAATTTTTTAAATTTTTTTTTTTAATTTTGGGGTTTTTGTAAAAGTCGTCCCCCGACGGGCGGTTTCCCGTAAAGTGGGCAACACGCCATAAAGGAAAAGGCCCTGGAAGATGGAAACCCCCCGGGGTGTTAAAAAAGTGTTTCGTTTAAAAAAAAATATTTTTATACGTGACGTTGTTTGTCAAATTATGGTGACAAGTGCTGAAAATTTTATATCGGGGTTATGGGTTTCCCAAAAAACCAAACCGGCCCCAAAATGAAGCTCCGGCTCAGTCACGCAATATTACGTTCGTTCCGACGCTAATGTACATACATATCGTTGACATGTCATGCGGAACTTAGAGAACCGATCGGTTATTTCAACACGGTGAATGATTCGTTTTCCTTTTTCTCACACCCGAGTAACTTAACCGTACTTCGTTCTTTTCAATCTTTCAGTGGCTATCAGTTCTGCGACCGTGATAGCTTCATGGGTGTGTTGAATTCTAGGTGCGAGCCGTATCCGTTTCGACTTGCTCTTGCCTATATGTGACCTAGGCCTTTTTTTTTCCCTTTCTTTTTGATACGTTACAAATAATTAATATTGCATTTCTTCTTTTTAAACTTAATCCCCCCCGCAACCTTTATCAAAGTGTCTTATTTCCCCTTTCCCGACGATAATATATTTTGCGATTGTTGTACATTGTTTATGATATTTAGTTTGTTTTGCATTGTGTTGCTTCTATTACACGTACAAATGCAATGATTATCGCTCACTCACGCACGCAATAACGTTCACACACATACAATGATAGTAACATAGTAAATGCTTACAGTTGTATATTTATTAATAATCCGCAAATTTTAATAATGGAAGCTATTAAGTAAAAACAAAAATTTCGCAATCGCGATGTACCACTGTTCCACCCGAGGTGGGGCCCTCAATTGGCGCGATTGTTTGAAATACACTCATACGACACGACTGTGAATACAAAGTAACTAACAGTGGTGTTTCGTGTTTTTGTAGGCTTATTTGTTACGGAGGTTTCACACATCAGTTTCATGGCCCACAAAGCTTGGGAAAAAAATATATGGCGTGTCGCCAAAGGGACACTGACACCCGTCACCGCTCTTTGCGCTTGAAATAAAGACGCCAAATTATTGTTGTAATATAATTTATTATGTAATATCATTTCTTTTTTATTAAACGGCCTAAACTGGGTGAAAGTGTTCGTTGATTTAGACCGTGAAATAAATACGAATTGTGTCTAACGTGGTTTGTACTAGTAGGAGCCTAATACATAAGTTAAACATTCCACCTGCTACTTTTAACACAACGCCATTGAGGTCTTAACAGGCATCGTTTGAGTCATCTTGTTTATATATAGATGATACTTGAGTTAATATATCTTATCTGCTCAAGATGCTAATAGTTCCCAACAACAACTTAGAAACTGTCCTGACGACATTTATTATTGGATGACTGAGAGTAGATTGAAGGTGAATGCCGATAAAACAGAGTTTCTTATTATTGGCACACAGAGGCAGCGTAACAAAGTTAAGAATGGTTTCGTGATTTACGACATAGTCGTCAGTATTTGCCTCTATCTATTGCAAACACCATTGCGACTGCGCTAGTCACTAGAAGACTAGACTATTGTAATTCACCTTTTCATAATATTTTAATTAAGTATATTAAATCACCTGGACGAGAGTTACACACATACATGTATATGCATGTCAACGATTACGTATAACGGTGCATACATGTCCTATAGCAATAAACTGTAGTGTATCTAGTAACTTTTCGAAATCCAAGAGATTCCAGGCTCATCATAAGCCTCCAGGTACATAGGCCTACACCATTTAGACCTCCACCTACAACCTTCAAGATCCAACAAATAACCTACACTTACCTGAGAACCAACTGGACCCATCCATTAAAATTCAGGCTTCACCAAAAATAAGTCCAACTGCATACAATTAATAAATACTTTTCTGAGATTTTTTTCTGGAATGCCGTTTTTATAAAAAATTTCCCAAGAGAGGTGGTTTTTTTAAACAAAATTTTTAATAGAGCGTAGTTGGAGTACGCATGTAGTGAAATAAGAAAGTGGCCAGAGCGCCAGACTCCGACAAAAGAAAACCTGGGTTTAATCCTGTGCTAACTTGGAACATTGGACAATTTTTTCCTCACATTGCTTCAGTTTATTGGCATAATGAATGAGCATCTATCTATAGAAGTGGTGGGTATTTGTTTTAAAAAGGGAAATTCAGAGCTTTCTCAGAGAATCAGGTCTTTGATTACACATATATAGAACATGTACTATCATTATGGTATATGTCTACACAATTGTGTATCACTTGTCTTCATTACGTAGTCGTGAAGGAATCCTCTTACGATTGTCTACGACATATAACATTAAAAGTAACTGAGCACCTGTCCCTTATATTTTAGTTATTACTGGCGGCCTGGCATTCATTATTAACACGTGTTCTGTGGCTGTTGTATTGTGTTGTATATATACCAAATAAAAGTTCAAGTATAATGGTGGGAATTAGTTCAACGAATTATTTAAGAGAAGATTACTTTCAATGAATGCAATCGCTCCTACGTTAATTCAAACAGTCATTTGTTTAACACAAAACAGCATGTCTTGTATGTTGTTTGCAAGTCACCAATATCTGAACCATGCATGCAGAGACTTTTAATATATCCTGATGACAAACTCTTAAGAAGTGTGAAGACAATTCATTACATGTGTACTGTAGCTCTTGGATTTCGAAACTTAACCGTCAGCAAATATACTTCGGGTTGTTGCTACCAGAGACCAGAGACCAGAGAGGTCTCTGGTCTCTGGTCTCTGGTCTCTGGTCTCTGGTCTCTGGTCTCTGGTCTCTGGTCTCTGGTCTCTGGTCTCTGGTCTCTGGTCTCTGGTCTCGTTTAAAATTGATGTTTAGCACCGACTGGTTCTTTACGTCGACTGCCAACTGAAGTCGGCGTTAGTCGGTTGATGTGTGCCCAGCAACAGTCGTAACAAGTGTCTTAAAGAAACAACCGCCACCGACTAGTGTTGTCTTGATGCCTGTCAGTAACTTCCCCCTCGACGATAAATCCCGTCGTGTTACAGTGTCATAGGCCGTGTTCTGAGCGACACAATTCTCTATCAGAACTAAGATCATGCAGTGACTGTCTGTTTTCCTCGGTCAGACGTCTACTGACATCACTTTGAAGTGTAGAGTAGACGACACGTTCGTTTACTGTTGCGACGCTTCTGTAAACAGTCATCTGTCATTGGCTAGTCTCCGACACTGGCAGGAGATAAGAGGGATGAGCAGAGGCTGGTCACCTCACACGGTGTCAACATTATCACCATGATCAGCAACACAACTATCACCCTCATATTCAGTATCATTATCATCACCATTATCATATTAATTATAAGCATCATAATCATCGTTATCATCGTCAAAATAATCGCCACATTGAACACCATTACTATCAATAACCATCATACTAACAATCGTCGTCACCAACCCTATTCCTGACCACGACGTCCAAAAATTTTCGTCACTTTAAACGTTTTAAAAAACCAAAACTTTTAATCCCCTTTTTTTAAATTAAATTTCTCCAACACCCCCAAAAAAAAAAAAAAAAAAACAAAAAAAAAAAAAAAAATAAAAAAAAAAAAAAAAACAAGAATTAAAAAAAAAAAAAAAAAAAAAAAAAAATAATAAAAATAAAATATATAAATAAAAAAAAAAAAAAAAAAAAAAAACACAATAAAAAAAAAATAAATTAAAAAAAAGCCGGAAAAAAAAAAATAAAATGTTTAGAAAAAAAAGGGGTTTAAGGCCGAATTGAACTTAAAGTGGGGGGAAAGTTTTTTTATGTTGAGAACGTTAAAAGGGGGGGAAGGCCCTTTGTCTATTGGGGGGGTAATCTTTTCAGTTTTGGCGTTTAAGGGATAGGTTGTTTGGCCCATTTAAACAATAAGTTCGGGAAGTCTGTTTCTGCAAAACGTTTAAAAAATTTGAATGAAAAAAACCCCCGCCCACTTTTTTACTTGGGGCCTTAAACCTTCCTTCATCTTTCTCAAACATGAAAAGTAAGACCAGAATTGTTACTACGGCCATTAAAACCTATCCCAAAACTTCCTCAAAAACAGTACTTACCCACCATTATATTTAAATATGGGCCTTTAAAACTTCCCTTTTCAAAAATTCCAAACATGAAACATACTTAACCATTATATTTACAATGGGGCCTTCACCACCTTTCTAAAAGCAAAAACAGAAAAGATTCCCCCGACCATTATATTTTAATACCCCATTACAACCTTCCTTTTTATAAATTTCTAAATACATAAAATATTAAAAATTATATTTAATACCCCATTAAATTTTTATAATTTAATAATAAAATATTAAAAATTATATTTAATATAAAATAAATATTTTATAAATTTTAATAATAAAAATACTTACCTGATCTCGTTTGGAAAATTCGTAAAATTGATTTACTTATTCTCTCCCCCAAAATAAAACGCACCCAAGCCTGATACCCCTAAATGTTGTTCCAATCTGCTGAAGGATTTTAAAATATTTTATTTATATACGCGGGCGTTATTTGTATTGCCACTTCCTGAACGATAATTGTAGTGCAGTTGTACATTCAGTATTCACTGCACCATGTCCCAAGCAAAGGTACCTTAACAGGGACTCTGTGTAGTGTGGATAATTGGTGACGGACACTATAGGTGTGCTTTTACACCGGTTGTTTGTGAGGTGTGTGTGTGTGTGTGTGTGTGTGTGCGTGCGTGCGTGCGTGCGGCCCGTGTATATATGTGTGTGTGTGTGTGTGCGCGGGTATTTTTTGTGTGTGTGTGTGTGTGTGTGTGTGTGTGTGTGTGTGTGTGTGTGTGTGTGCGCGTATGTATATATGTGTGTATGTGTATGTATGTGTGTGTGTGCGTGTGCGTGTGCGTGGGCGTTTGTGGGTGTGGGTGTGTGCATCTCTCTGTGTGTGTGTGTGTATGTGTGGTTGGGTGGTTGGGTGGGTGTGTGGGTGTGTGGGGTGTGTGTGTGGTTGGGTGGGTGGGTGGGTGCGTGTGTGCGAGTAGTGACGATGCAAATACTGCGCCGACTAAAAGATGGTCGGTGGTGCGACAACGTTACAATCGTGACGACAAACTGGACGTCGTGGTCAGGAATAGGGTTGGTGACGACGATTGTTAGTATGATGGTTATTGATAGTAATGGTGTTCAATGTGGCGATTATTTTGACGATGATAACGATGATTATGATGCTTATAATTAATATGATAATGGTGATGATAATGATACTGAATATGAGGGTGATAGTTGTGTTGCTGATCATGGTGATAATGTTGACACCGTGTGAGGTGACCAGCCTCTGCTCATCCCTCTTATCTCCTGCCAGTGTCGGAGACTAGCCAATGACAGATGACTGTTTACAGAAGCGTCGCAACAGTAAACGAACGTGTCGTCTACTCTACACTTCAAAGTGATGTCAGTAGACGTCTGACCGAGGAAAACAGACAGTCACTGCATGATCTTAGTTCTGATAGAGAATTGTGTCGCTCAGAACACGGCCTATGACACTGTAACACGACGGGATTTATCGTCGAGGGGGAAGTTACTGACAGGCATCAAGACAACACTAGTCGGTGGCGGTTGTTTCTTTAAGACACTTGTTACGACTGTTGCTGGGCACACATCAACCGACTAACGCCGACTTCAGTTGGCAGTCGACGTAAAGAACCAGTCGGTGCTAAACATCAATTCGGTGGGGGGAAAGACGAGACGAGACCAGAGACCAGAGACCAGAGACCAGAGACCAGAGACCAGAGACCAGAGACCAGAGACCAGAGACCAGAGACCAGAGACCAGAGACCAGAGACCAGAGACCAGAGACCTCTCTGGTCTCTGGTCTCTGGTAGCAACAACCCGAAGTATATTTGCTGACGGTTAAGTTTCGAAATCCAAGAGCTACAGTACACATGTAATGAATTGTCTTCACACTTCTTAAGAGTTTGTCATCAGGATATATTAAAAGTCTCTGCATGCATGGTTCAGATATTGGTGACTTGCAAACAACATACAAGACATGCTGTTTTGTGTTAAACAAATGACTGTTTGAATTAACGTAGGAGCGATTGCATTCATTGAAAGTAATCTTCTCTTAAATAATTCGTTGAACTAATTCCCACCATTATACTTGAACTTTTATTTGGTATATATACAACACAATACAACAGCCACAGAACACGTGTTAATAATGAATGCCAGGCCGCCAGTAATAACTAAAATATAAGGGACAGGTGCTCAGTTACTTTTAATGTTATATGTCGTAGACAATCGTAAGAGGATTCCTTCACGACTACGTAATGAAGACAAGTGATACACAATTGTGTAGACATATACCATAATGATAGTACATGTTCTATATATGTGTAATCAAAGACCTGATTCTCTGAGAAGCTCAGCGATGCTGCAATTAATACGCAAAGACTGTTCATACACAAATACCCACCACTGTCTATAGATAGATGCTCATTCATTATAGCTCAATAAACTGAAGCAATGTAGAGTGAACAAACTTGTCCAATGTGTCACAAGTTAGCACAGGATTCAAACCCAGGGTCTCTTAGTCGAGAGTCTGACGCTCTGGCCACTGCGTTATTTCACTACATGTACGCTACTCCAACTACGCTACTATTACAAATTATGTTTAAAAAAGGCTACCACCTCTCTTGAATTTGTTATGAAACTCGGCATTCCAGAAAAATATCTCAGATTATACGTATTTATTAATTGTATGCAGTTGGACTTATTTTTGGTGAAGCCTGAATTTTAATGGATGGGTCCAGTTGGTTCTCAGGTAAGTGTAGGTTATTTGTTGGATCTTGAAGGTTGTAGGTGGAGGTCTAAATGGTGTAGGCCTATGTACCTGGAGGCTTATGATGAGCCTGGAATCTCTTGGATTTCGAAAAGTTACTAGATACACTACAGTTTATTGCTATAGGACATGTATGCACCGTTATACGTAATCGTTGACATGCATATACATGTATGTGTGTAACTCTCGTCCAGGTGATTTAATATACTTAATTAAAATATTATGAAAAGGTGAATTACAATAGTCTAGTCTTCTAGTGACTAGCGCAGTCGCAATGGTGTTTGCAATAGATAGAGGCAAATACTGACGACTATGTCGTAAATCACGAAACCATTCTTAACTTTGTTACGCTGCCTCTGTGTGCCAATAATAAGAAACTCTGTTTTATCGGCATTCACCTTCAATCTACTCTCAGTCATCCAATAATAAATGTCGTCAGGACAGTTTCTAAGTTGTTGTTGGGAACTATTAGCATCTTGAGCAGATAAGATATATTAACTCAAGTATCATCTATATATAAACAAGATGACTCAAACGATGCCTGTTAAGACCTCAATGGCGTTGTGTTAAAAGTAGCAGGTGGAATGTTTAACTTATGTATTAGGCTCCTACTAGTACAAACCACGTTAGACACAATTCGTATTTATTTCACGGTCTAAATCAACGAACACTTTCACCCAGTTTAGGCCGTTTAATAAAAAAGAAATGATATTACATAATAAATTATATTACAACAATAATTTGGCGTCTTTATTGTCAAGCGCAAATGAGCGGTGACAGGTGTCAGTGTCCCTTTGGCGACACGCCATATATTTGACGTATTCTTTCTCAAGCTCTTGTGGGCCATGAAACTGATGTGTGAAACCTCCGTAACAAATAAGCCTACACAAAACACGAAACACCACTGTTAGTTACTTTGTATTCACAGTCGTGTCGTATGAGTGTATTTCAAACAATCGCGCCAATTGATGGCCCACCTCGGGTGGAACAGTGGTACATCGCGATTGCAGAAATATTTGTTTTTACTTAATAGCTTCACATTATTAAAATTTGCGGATGTATTA
Organism: Ridgeia piscesae; assembly: GCA_025642075.2. Taxonomy (NCBI): domain Eukaryota; kingdom Metazoa; phylum Annelida; class Polychaeta; order Sabellida; family Siboglinidae; genus Ridgeia; species Ridgeia piscesae. The sequence goes on from JAODUO010002502.1 coordinate 12,596, forward strand.
ATAAATATACAACTGTAAGCATTTACTATGTTACTATCATTGTATGTGTGTGAACGTTATTGCGTGCGTGAGTGAGCGATAATCATTGCATTTGTACGTGTAATAGAAGCAACACAATGCAAAACAAACTAAATATCATAAACAATGTACAACAATCGCAAAATATATTATCGTCGAGGATACTATCCGGGAAGTAAGACACTTTGATAAAGGTTGCGTGATAATGATGGGGAGTTATATTAATTGTATTAAGACATGAAGAAATGCAATATTAATTATTTGTAACGTATCAAAAATGAAAGGTGCAATACCTACAACAATACGACGTTATCACAAATAGGTCACATATAGGCAAGAGCAAGTCGAAACGGATACGGCTCGCACCTAGAATTCAACACACCCATGAAGCTATCACGGTCGCAGAACTGATAGCCACTGAAAGATTGAAAAGAACGAAGTACGGTTAAGTTACTCGGGTGTGAGAAAAAGGAAAACGAATCATTCACCGTGTTGAAATAACCGATCGGTTCTCTAAGTTCCGCATGACATGTCAACGATATGTATGTACATTAGCGTCGGAACGAACGTAATATTGCGTGACTGAGCCGGAGCTTCAGTTTGCCGGTTGGTTCGACCCATAACGACTGCGTGTGTGTGTGTGTGTGTGTGTGTGTGTGTGTGTGTGCGTGTGTGCGTGTGTTGTGTGCGCGCGATATAAGTTGATTGGGAAGATCATACATCAAGCAATATTCCGAAAAGTTAAAGGGGGAGTGAAGCGGCTTAACAACCACAGCCCAAACATAAGAACATATAATTTACAGCACTTGTCACCATAATTTGACAAGCACAGCGTCACGGTATATTTTAAATATTTTTTAAACTGAGCTACTTTCAACACAGGGCGCTGCCATCTTGCCTAGGGCCTTTTCCGGTTTGACTGGCGTGTTGCCTACAATCACGGAAGCCGCCAGTCGATAGGCGACGCAGCATTGTTCCCACAAAACGGCCAAACGCATTAAAACAAACATAATTAAACAATTTAATGCGCTGTATAGCTAATAGATATACTATGATTGTTAGTAAGCAACTTTTCACATACTTCCACGAAAGGATTCCTGCCGAAAAAACAGGTTAGAGATGATGAAGTTGGCGTGTCCGCCGGCGGAAAGTTCGACAAGAGTCTGCGGTGGTCACTTTCAAACGCCGATTGCAAGCCTAATTACAAACGTGACGAGCACAAAGAGACACTGAACATAAAAACATAAGTCTCGATCAAAGCCACAGGTGCATCTTTGGCCGATTTCTTTGCATATAAGTACGCAGCGACAAAGTAATGTTTGGTGAACTGAGAGGGAAAACCGGACACGATTTCCTTATTTGGAAGGTGAAGCGGCGCGTAGGAAATTACATGCCGAAACCAGCTTGTTGTTGCCAAGCCGACTCGGCACTTACGAGTACCAACGTGTATCGTTACGACTACAATTTAGTTCCACAGTTGTATTTCATCGTCTGTATAATATACGAATGTGACCTAAGCAAAGTTTAAATGTAATAAGAAATATGAATGTAATAAAGTAAAAATATGTGTGGACAGTATTATTTAATGTGAAATAAAGATTGTTTATATAATCCACGGATTTAGGTCAACAGTTCGCCGGCGAGCTGTACTTAGACCTAGGCATAGCAACCAACGCCGGTTCGTTGGTTGCTAAAAATAGCTCGAGTCTCTAGGTACAAGTAAACTTTTGTTTCTGACATAGACAGTCGCCGGTGGTGGAATAACCTTCTTCAAGATAATGACATAACAAGAAATGACAGCTACGACCATACATGCGTATGACGTTTGTTTTAAACAATACTCGTCGTCATATGCAAATTAGAGTGACTCGCTAATTTGTCAACAACAGTCAAGAACTGTCAGTCATATTACAGGCATTACTTGGAATTAATTAACAGAAACAGCAAAATACAAATTTATGTTATTATTTAAATTAGACTGTTAACTGCATTCAATAAAACACTACCGTATATAATATAATTGGTTATAGGCATAATAGTAATAACCAGGTTGACACATGGTCTTAAATTTAAATATGTTAACCCATAAATCAACCGATTTAAATCATTCAAGAAAAAAACCTCTGGTTTTATTAATTGCTGATTTATAAAGGGAAGATCTTATTTAGCGCAGTAACCAATCCTCAGGATTGCTGAAAGCGCTTTACACTTTATTTCCCTGACAGACCTGTTCAATCAGATATACCATCTCAACTTCTCTGGGAAGCATCCAGCGATATGCTATAACTAATGCGCGAAAGCTACTCGTACACATATCCACCACTATCTATAGCCATGCAGGTACTCATTTTTACAATGGAGCAATGTAGAGTGAAAAACAATTGCCCAAGGTTTTAACATCACAGCAGAGAATTGGAGACATGCCTGTTGACTTATAAATACTGTCTGTTGAACAGTAGTTTGCTTACAAGTTAATCTTGGCCATTACATGAGGACACTGTTTTTTGACATTATGCAAGCTGAGGATGTGCTGTTTATATGCATTTTATCATCGAAGCCAGATACCAGAACGACAAGTAGGAACCGGCGAGAAGCAGCCATGCAGGTTAGTAAAATATTATTGTCATTATGAGTATGGTATCATTTATTTGTTTCTGGTAACATCTGTACATGTGTGCATCGCACAACTTTCTATGAAATAATGAGTATAACAACAATAAAACATGCTACAGAATCAATCACACTTAACATAGTGTCACTATTAAGTATGTTAATGTGTCTATCCAATGACATTGCCCATCATAACCCAAGTCAATTGGCAATATTACCTGGGAACACATTTAGTATTTTTATTTAGGCATATTAAGAGTGTCATCATAAAATATCCGTAGAATATTTTATAACTTCATGTATGCCCCTGCTGTTATTGCTGTAGAGTATGCATGGTCAAAATATACAATACACAATCAATCTTTTACAAGCAATTGTTTTGACATACATAATAAGTCACTAGTGTCCGATTTTTAAAAACTGGCAGATTAATAAATTTCTAAATAATCGACAACGTTTTTTTATCCCCCAAAACATTATATACCCAAATGTTGATCTCACCTTTAAGAATTTGAAGTTTTGCTTTGCAAATGACAAACAGGCACACATTTGTTTTACTTGGGCGTCAGAATAGTCTCCTGACAGCAGGTAGTAATATCACTGATCCCGTGATTAAAATTAATAGTTACATAAGTGAAAAACATTTAGAACCTTACATTGGCCCATAGCCTGCATTGTTACCTGCAAGGGTTGTAAACATCATGATCAAAGTACAACAGAGGACTGCTGTTACTAATTGCAGTTAACAGCCTAGTGCAAATTAGGCAATAAGATCACAATCTTAGTAGTGTCCTGTATTTCCTAGCAAGAGTGAAAAGACTATCCATACCCAATACAAACATCACTGCCTGGATGAAGCCCCATCATCTCTCTAGTGCACTTGCATTTCTTACCAGTTCACAGTCATAATTTTATGTTAGGGCATGATGAAAAGACAAACCACTGCAACAGAGGTCAGCTTTAAATGTTGCTAACTTTGAGTGTTTAAATAAATCTCCAAATTTGTTGGTACTAATGGCTGTTGGAGAATTATTATCGACCAACATGACTAGTATATTGAATCGGAAATGAATAGTGTTACTGTGTATAACGAAATAAGACTATAAAATAAGAATATAAAGTAGGAAAATTATATTTTAATAAGGCATGTATTCTGCTTTCAATAGTACCGCAGATATCAGCATTGTTCAGTTAGTGCAGTTAGTATTTGATAACTGGAAGGTGTCCATAATCACTTCCCAAAAGTATTTATTAGGAAAATGGCCAAGAAGTTTATTTAGAAAACCTTATACAATGCAATAAAAAAACACTTATATATCTCGGAAAAGACTCAGTTGGGTAAAACCCCCCCACCCACAAATGAAACTTATGTATAAACCCCAATGTAAAAAATATTCTTAAATTAAAAACAAAATATTAGTATTTAGAATAAAGCTGACATTTGTATTTTTGGAAAATACAAGTATGACTTTGATTATGGCCAAATAGGTCTCTCTGATTGGAACAAGGAGGACATTGATTGCACCCATATAACTTAAACATTTTATTTCCTTATATGTGCAAGTGGGCTTGTATAATTGGTTTACTATGTAATTTATGTGAGCTGCTTATGTAGGAGTGGGTTTTGTTTGTTTGTAGTGATGTCTGAATGACTCAGAACACATACATATTAATTCAAATATGCCAGGAAGGTTAGTCATATAATGGAATCCGCACGAAATGCACCATTGAAAAGGTAATGTTCTATTTATTGCAGGAATGTTCCCTGGTTGAAACACAACACCCTGCTCAGCCCACTGTCCACTGGTCTCATTGAGACAGAGTTGACTAGTGACCCTGGCTAGCAGTAGCAGACAAGCCAGAAAGCAGATACCCAATACACAAAACTGATATGGGGGTCATTTCAAGGGATCTTCTCAAAAACCAAATCACCAGTATTACTTTGTGTTTTGGGGGCCCTTAGAATGATGCAATAAAATACAGATTTCTTGTGTACAGTAGCACCACCACATGCAACAGCCATGCAAAAGTAGATTTGTTTAACAATTGTGGAAAAATAGTCTGGGGGACCCTATGGGGCCTGTGGAATAATTCAATCAAATTTATATTTCTCGTGCATAGTACGTTACAATATCCACAGATGCATCTACACAAAATTAGATCCTGAACACTTTCCGAAATGCCAATTATAAGTTGATTTATTCTGTGGTTTTTTATGACATAGGTACTGCAATGAGAAACCAAAAGATGACAAAACATTGTTATTTATATGTATATCACAGAAGATACATACCATCTTACATATGTATCATTCTTTCAGATGAAGGATTCACAAATACCAAGCACACCTTTCAAAGGATCCTGTGCACCAGATGACATTGTCCCTCATGGCAGTATGGATGTCACATTGCAAAGCCTTTAACTTGTAGTGTCAAACTCAAACAGAGCCAGTGATCATGTCGCCAATGCGATACTTTATCAATGCAGCAATTAATACAGATGATATTGTTGTTCCATTGAATATTCATCATGACCATGGGTATGCAAAGTTGTCGTCGCAGTCCTGCATGCCTTCTTCAACTGACCATGGCAGTCCAGTCAATGTGGATGACACTTCGGATGTCCCAATCTCACTGTCTCCATCTTCAGATCATTCTGTCTGCAACAGTCAGAAGAAAAATTGTGAAGACAGTGATCCGGAATCTGTGGTAGCGGATGACAGCGATATCACTGATGATGACTCAAGCAGTTCTGACACTAATGAGAAACAGAGAAAATGTTGTTGTTTACACACAAAAAAACTAATTTCACTTTTCTGCACCTGCAAAAAACCCAGCTGCCTGCTGCCTGTTGGAAGCATCCCATTGAACATGTGCAGTGATGATATGCAGCTAACCGATACATTCTGACATTTGATTTATAGTAAACAATCATTATCTTATAATGATTATTAGTAATTGGCAAAACTGTGTAATTAATCAATATCACATCATGAAGTCAGCGCATTGGTTGATTTGTTTGTGAAATACTTTAATAAAATTATCACAGCATTTCACAAACAATTAATTTTTATGCAAAATTGTTACAGCATTTTGCAAACACATGAATTTATGATTGTCATGATGTGGTCTTGATAACATATACACCCGCACATATCCAATATACTGTATACAATACATTAAAACTCCCAATTCAATATTCTCATGTGAATTGCACAATGTCCTTATTACACATCTATTTATTATTCAGAGTATATTATAAATTGCATGGCAGCACGCATATCTAAATAACATTATTTACATAAATTAAACAAATTGTATTAATATTTTAAAATGGAAATTAAATAATTATATTAAAAGGATGCACACATCATGTAACATTCTGTCAAAAAGAAAATAAGTTTGTAACAAAGATTTACGTTACGAATTCGAAGATAGAATGAATTTTTTATTTAATATGTGTCATTGTGTGGCCATACAAGTATAATTGCTCTGTTTAGGTTTGAATTGCAAAATAATTTTTCGATACCTGTTGAACTACATATTACTTACCTCGAACGAACGAGTCTGCACGCAAATCGCACATAGACAACAGACCGATATTCCCAACATTGTCATTGACAGATGTCTTCGTCAGTCATTGACATAGCTCATGCAGGCATCTGTCAGCACGGTCGAGCAACCCAGCTTTCTCCAGACAACATACAAATTCGATGTGCGTCGACATTGGGACGCAGTATCCACACAAACACCATGCCACATTCACATTGTTCCCAAAATCAAACATCCTCGATTCCATACAAATTGCGATCTTTTCTCGCCGTCTCGCCGACTCTCGGCGGGGTTTAATTGACGCCTCGCACCTCGGCTCGCACGCTGGGTTAAGCAAGAATTAATGGATTTACGTGTGTCACTTGTGCTATAGATGCTTCTCTCACTTGTGCTACAAATGCTTCCTCTGTCGGATCCATTTTCTACTGTGATTTATCCAAGACCATTAGTAAATAGCGTAGCTCCTCGCTAACGTAAAACACTTCCGACATTTGTAAACAACAGAAAAATAGTCCGGACTGACCTTCCTTTCGGTAGGCCCGCCCCTTGAAGCCTGTCAAAATCTGCTCTCGGGAAGTGTCACGTTTCGAATTTTTTCATTGGTTAAAAATCTTTGGTATTTAATTTAACCTTTTTATTACGAATGCAAATAAATATTATTTGTTGACACATAGGACCCCTTTCGTGTATAATAAGGTACCATATCTTTGTTTTTGCGCAGAAATGTCTAATAACGAAGAAAACCGAAAGAAACCAACATTTTACATGGGCTAGATAGGAGGTAATCAAACCACTCGGCTTGGAATAAAGATGGCGATACGCAGTGTTCTATGACGACGATTTAGGCACTGAAATTTTTTTTCCCCAGTTTGTCTGATAAGTGAATATGCTTCTGTCACCATTAATGTATACTTATATAGTATACATTTAGGTATATGGAATGTTACAGCTGTGTTTCAGTTCCCCTTTAACAGAGAAATTCAAATAAATATGTGTTCAGATAATAAACTAATAATAATAATGATAACAAAGTGTATTATCTGGCAACAATAAGAACGTTACGAATGACAAATTTCTTAATGCATATTAGTAAACCTATACACTGGATATATATGATATTGTTGCTAATTATAATAATTATAAAACGATAAAATAAGGTAGGAAAATAAAATTGTATATAGCCTGTAATCTATATATAATAAGTGTTGACTAATTAAACTGATAACTAACCAAATTGATGATTTTATTAGAAATATGGCATATATTATTTGTTTTGGGGAAATACAAAGTTGAAGGTACTGAACATGTCCCAAGTTTGTATTTGAAAATATATGTTTCCATATGAAAGTATATATTATGTTAAACGTCTAGGAACAATCACTCTTCTCATCCAATCTACCCTTGTTTTATTGCATCAACCTGTCAATCCATGGTTAGTTTCAGTCTTTTCTCCAATGTATCCTATGTTATCCTTCACCTTGTCGTACCAAATATACATGGATATATTTAACAAAAATAACTAATAAGTGAAAAATGCACGTAATGCAAGCTGATATAGTGGCTATGGAATACGCAAAACTGATTCAAGTTCAGATTATTTTAAACGTGAGAAATCTTGTTCCAAAAGCCAGTTATTGAATCAAGGAGGCGACGTAAATGCTTTTGGAATGATATCTTGCATTGTGATCTTTTGTTCAACTGCATAGTTGAAGAATAGTATTCGTCTCGACAAACGTGACAACTGACGTGGCTTTTCTCAAAGGACGTCCGTGGATAACGTAGAATACAAACCTGTCTCATTTGTTAATGCACAATATAGATACGTTTTACATATGTAACATAATGAAAACGTAAAGGATTTTGAAGCTAGTTAAACACCTTGATATTATTGTTATCAAAATGGTTTATACATTTATACATGCCCAATAAATGAAAAATTAAGCAACTGAATCGTGATGGTGTGTTCATTCAATCCTAAACAATGATACAATAGAAAGGTATGCTGGTGTTGCAGTACCTCAGGTATTGCAATACCCCAGGGAGTTTGACGCTCCTGCCATGCAGAGTTGTAAACCATTGCCTTGTGGTACAGGTTCTGGACAGAACCGAAGGCTAAGGGAGCAATCCATAACCAGAAAACCATGTCACTGTGGCAGCATCAAGGGCGGTTGATGTATGGAACTCCCAACATCTGTCGACCAGCCACTGCATAACATAGCCAAGACATATCTTGGCACGCCAGACAGAAAACACCAGACCTGGTTCGATCACAACGACTATGAGCTACATGCTCTTATGAGCAGAAGAGACCAAGCCCACCAGAGAGTGTTACAATCCAAGAGCACTACATCTACCACTGCAGCATACAAAGATGCCTGCAGACTGCTACAAAAACGAACCCGTGCACTGAAATCAGACTGGTGGGAAAGGAAGGCAGTGGAACTGGCGAGAGCTCCTGACAGAAATGACATGAAGGGCTTTATACAATGGACTGAAGGAAGTGTGTGGACCCATGTAGAAGGGACCTGTTCACGTGAAATCAACAGATGGAATGGAGACCTTCTAGGATAGCATGAGAGTTGTGGTACGATGGAATGAACACTTCTAGAAGCTATTCAACGTCCCTGGCGACATAGATCACGAAGCTCTGGACAACACCGCAGCGCATTACCAAAACATGCCTCGATGAGATTCCAGCCATGGCTGAGATGGCTAGAGCAATCGCCGGCCTGAAAGATGGCAAAGCACATGGACGAGATGAAATTCCTGCTGGAAGCACGGAGGAGACAATCTGTCCAGCAGACTGCACCAACTAATCACCCATGCCTGGGAGGTGGGTTCTGTACCACAAGCATGGAAGGATGCCAGCATTATAACCATCTACACGAAAGGTAATCGAACAGACTGTGTGGCATCTATAGAGGAATCTCTCTTCTTTCCATAGCAGGCAAGATCTTCCAGGATCCTCCTTAACAGACTATATATCCACATAACACCAGAGGTAATTCCGGAGACATAATGTGGCTTCAGAGGTAACCGGAGCACCGTGGATATGATATGTTGTCTCCGAAAGCTACACGAAAAGTGTATTGAGCAGGACTGACCACTGTACTTGTCGACTTCAGTAAGGCGTTCGATACAGTTGGGAGGACCGGGCTATGGCAGATACTAAGGAAGTATGGATGCCAGAGAAGTTCACAACAATGAACGAGGCTCTACATACCGGAATGATGGCGAATGTTAATGTTGGAAGGGAAATCTCGGAATCGTTCAGTGTTACAAATGGGATCAAACAAGGTTGTGTAATGGCCCCCACGTTCGTCTTCATCTTCCTATCAGCAATGCTGGGGGGTGACGTCTACATACAGTCCAGACAGAGCGCTGACCTATTCAACGTCGCGCAATTCAGAGCGAAGACCAAGACTACTCGGATATTGATGACAGCTGTTATTCGCAGATGGTTGTCCACTCTGCTGAAGAGATGCAGAAAATAGTGGATGCTTTCTCCGATGCGTCAAAGAAGTTCGGCCTGAAAATTAACATCAAGAAGACTGAGATGCTGTACCAACCCAACTCTACAAGAACCCGAGAGGAGGATATCATGGTTGATAGAAACAAGCTGAATTATGTTCTGGGATTCACCTACCTCGGAAGTACTATATCAAATAATGGATGCATTGATGATGAAATAAAGAGGAGGATGGCCAAGGCGAGTGCATCTTTCGGCCGACTACGACAGAGACTTTGGAACAACCACCATGTGTCCATGCGGGTTAAATACAATATATACCGTGCACTCGTGCTGTCCACCCTCCTGTATGGAGCCGAGGCCTGGACAGTTTATAGACGACAGGTGATAAAGCTGCATACCTTCATGATGCGACATCTGCGTTCGATCATGAGGACAACCTGTATGAACAAAATGACAAACAAGGACATACTCGCACCATCTATGGAAGATCTTCTGATCAGAAAGAATCTTCAGAGCAATGTGGGCTTGTTTTTAACAAGACTTATCATGCAGACGATAACTCCAACTTACCGGTACACGCACGGTTTATTGTTTGTCTTTGTTCCCT
>JAODUO010002503.1:0-25438 GCA_025642075.2 Ridgeia piscesae
TCAGGCGACATTCAATAGTCATCAGACATCATTCCATTGTTATCAGTCATCATTCAGTTGTCATCATACACCATCCAATTGTAATCAGACAACAATCAATAGTCATCAGACGTCATTCAATAGTCATCAGTCATCATTCTAATATTCAATTGTCCTAAGACATCACTATATAATCATAACCATTCAGACGTAATGAGACGTCATTCAATAGTCATCAGACATCTTTCAATAGACATCAGGCGTCATTCATTAATCATCAGTCATCATTCTAAATTGATCAGACACCATTCCATCGTTATCATACTTCAATCAGTTGTTATCAGGCACCTTTTAATAGTCATCGTACACCAACCAATTGTAATCAGACAACATTCAATAGTCATCAGACGTCATTCAATAGTCATCAGTCATTATTCAAATATCATCAGACACCATTCAATCGTCATCATACTTCAATCACTAGTCTTCAGACACCATTTAATTGTCATCAGACTCCACTCAATAGTCATCAGTCATCATTCTAAAGTCATGAGACACCATTCTATAGTCATCATACTTCAAATAATAGTCTTCAGACACCATTCACTACTATCAGACACCATTCAGTACACGTCATTCAATATTCATCAGTCATTATTCAAATATCATCAGACATCATTCAATCGTCATCATACTTTAATCAGTAGTCATCAGACACCATTTAATAGTCATTAGTCATCATTTTAAAGTCTTCAGACACCATTCAATTGTCATCAGACTCCACTCAATAGTCATCAGACATCACTCAATAGTCATCAGTTATCATTCTAAAGTCATCTGACACCATTCTATAGTCATCATACTTCAAATAATAGTCATCAGACACCATTCACTACTCATCAGACACCATTCAGTACTTATCAGACATCATTCAATAGTCATCAGACATCATTTATAAGTCGTCAGGCACCATGCAATCATCATCAGACTTCATTCGCTTGTCATCAGATTCCATTCAATAGTCATCAGACGTCATTCAAGAGTGATCAGACATCATTCAATGATCATCAGACATCGTTCAATATTCATCAAACAAAATTCAGTTTTCACCAGAAACCATTCAATATTTATCAGGCATCACTTAATAGTCATCAGACAACATTCTGTAGTCATCCGACGTCATTCAATTGTCACCAGTCATCATTCAGTTGTCATCATACACCAACCAATTGTAATCAGACAACATTCAATAGTCATCAGACTTCATTCACTAGTCATCAGTCATTATTCAAATATCATCATACACCATTCAATCGTCATCAGACTTCAATCAGTAGTCATCAGCCACCTTTTAATAGTCATCAGAAACCATTCAGTAGTCATGAGACATCATTCAGTAGTCATCAGTCATCATTCTAATGTCTTCAGACACCATTCAATTGTCATAAGACTCCACTCAATAGTCATCAGACATCACTGAATAGTCATCATTCTAAAGTCACCAGACACCATTCTATAGTCATCACACTTCAAATAATAGTCATCAGACATCATTCACTACTCATCAGACACCATTCAGTACTTATCAGACAGCATTCAGTAGTCATCAGATATCATTTATAAGTCGCCAGACACCATGCAATCATCATCAGACTTCATTCACTTGTCGTCAGATTCCATTCAATAGTCAATAGACATCATTCAGTAGCCATCAGACACCATTCAATAGTCATCAGACACAATACAATTGTCGTTAGACATCAGTCTTAAGTCATGACACACCATTCAATTATCACCAGACATCATTCAATAGTCATCATACATCATTATATATTTATCAGACACCATTCAATAATCATTAGACACCATTCAATAGTCATCAGACGTCACTCAGACGTCAGGATGTCTCAGTGCGCATGCGTGAGGTTACAAACAACTTGACAACGGCTCCGCACATTTCTCTAACAAAGACATATTTACACTAAAGATCGGAATCTAGCACATCCACCAGCAATTGGGAATGTTCTACTAAACATACCTTGCCAACCAGAAATGTGTGACAACGCTGCAATAACTGCTAAAACTACTTTGAAACGTCCCGCGGATTTCCCGCCAAGCTGCCATCTTGGATAAACATAAACAACGATCATCGAAGAAGCCACGAACCCAACCTACTAAACAGCTAAGTAACATCTAATATTGCTAGCTAAACCCAAATCTGCAATCAAAATTATTTACTAGCCAAGCCGATATACAACTATTAATGTTAAATACATAAATAACGTAATCTATACAGAATAACAACAGATAAAACCGCGTGAAACAAAATCATCCCCAAACCAACTCAGTCAAGCGTCACATAAATTGTTATGCCTACACAACTTTCAACCATTAAATAAAGAATATATTTATACACACATGAAGTCAGAATCCATACACACTATTAATACATTCTAAGCCAACTCATAAACCGGTGTATTCAAAGTGTATGCAATAGACTGCCAGCAAAAAAAACAGTATCTCAAGACTTGATAATTCAATAAACTTTCTACTAACAGGCTTTTTCACCAAGACGCTCTTTTGCCCAGTGTTGCCCTGGGGCCCACCCAGGGTGAAGACCTGCATTTACACCGCACTGCACTAAGCGTCTTGGACCTCCCTCACACATTTTGTCAAAACACATACCATCATAATACTGCAGTCTATAGAAATTTGTACTTAAACCTTTAGACGGGAAACATTTTTAACCATTCATACTTTTTAATATTACTTTTATTATATTTATCTTATTGTATTTATTTTATCACCTCACGGCTTTAATTGTGTATATTATAGTGTGCATATATCTTACTTTTTAGTCTTTTAAGTGTAAGTGTATTTAAGCGTGTGCTTATTTAATTATTCATATTTATTTATTTATTTATTTATTTATATCTTTTTAAAGACCACAAGTGTGTGCGTATCTATTTATTATTACACATTTTTATTGACTATTAACCATTATCATATAAGCTGGTGATATGGCTGGTTCTTTGCATAATACCCACTCAAGATGCACCTTCAAATACTCTTTGTTCATGATTGCATGTCTGTACGCCACCTGTAGACTTAATCACCAACTGAAGTGCTCTCATAACAACATAACCGAGACTGACCACATAGACAACAAAACCAGTAAAGGAAACACAAATTCTATCACATCACACTACATATACAGTCCCATCTGGAATACCATCGCACAGCTAAAATGTCTGAGATCAAACAGTTCTACTAGATTATCTACCACTCCACCACCATACAGACCCAGGTCAAACAAGACAGCAACAACATTCACCCTACTTTTGTGCATCATCCTATCAGGAGACATCCAACTAAATCCAGGCCCCATCTCCAAAGATACCGAAATCCTGACCACTAATCATGTTGACCCTACACGATCTAACAGCCTCATTGACAGAACAAACACAAATGACACATCCCAAACCTATGATCTAACCTTTGGACCGAACCCCCAAAATACTTCAACCCCTGAACGTAGCAAGAAAACCAAACGAAACACACTTAACGCAATCCTGATCAATACCAACAGCATCAAAAGTATCACCAAGACAACCCAATTAAAAACAACCATCCAGTCAAATAATCCAGACATCATGTTCCTAGTTGAAACCAAAATAGACGAAAACTACCCTACCTACTCATTCCTTCCACCCAACTATAACGCCATCCGTAAAGACAGAAGCATCCATGGAGGTGGTGTCCTCATAGCCTTCCGAGATGACATTGTTGCCGAGCCACTTACCAACCTAAACTCAAACTGTGAAATAGTGTGGACAAAAGTTCATTTTACAAGAAATAAATCCATTTACTTTGCCAGCTACTACCGACCCCCCAATGACCATCTCCAATCACTTGAAGCCCTGCACGAATCTCTGACAAAACTATATAGAACACAGAAAACCCCACCAAATAGCAGGAGACTTCAACCTTCCCGATATCAACTGGAGTAAACAGCAAATCACTAACAACAGAACAGCCAGCAAACACAATAAACTTCTTGAAATCATTAATGAATTTGGCCTGCAAAACATGATGAACAATCCCACACGAATTGACTCTGGCAATATCCTTGACCTTATACTCACCTCAAACCCATCAATAATCGTAAATACTCACACCACCCCTGGAATGAGTGACCACGAAGCTGTGACCTTTAATGTAAACCTAAACCCTGTCCGTAACAGAAAACCACCACACAAAATCTTCCAATATAAATCTGCAAACTGGGATAAACTCAAGGATGATATAAATCAACTAACATCAACATACTTCCACAGGAACCCAAACTCAAGAGACATAAATGAAAATTGGAACTTCTTCAGGAATAATCTTACTTCGTTAGTTGACCGCAATATTCCTAGCCGAAACACCAAAGCCAAAGCGCACCTCCCCTGGATTACACGTGAAATAATAAGAATGCAAAGAAAACGCAACAAAAGCCACAAAAAGAAAAACAAACTGGACGAAACAGTGACTGGGAAAAGTTTAGGCAACTCCGAAGACAAGCCAGCAAAGCTGCAGCCAAATCCTACTCAGACTACCTAAACAACCACATTGGAGAAAGTCTAAAAACAAACCCAAAACAATTCTGGTCATTCATGAAAGTAAACAAACGTGAATGCATTGGCATCCCTACTTTGCAAACAAATGGCCAAATAATCACAAATGATCGCGACAAGGCAAATACCCTTAACAACCATTTCAGCTCCGTATTCACCCAAGAAATCTACCCTATCCCCAAACTATCTCCATCCGTCTACTCCGATATCCCCTTCCTCGAAATTGGGATAGACGGAGTAGTCAAGCAACTGAAAAATATAAATCAAAATAAAGCTACAGGCCCAGATGAATTACCTGCTAGGGTCCTCAAAGAGGCTGCAGCAGAAATAACCCCAATTATCACACACATTTTTCAGCAGTCATACAACACTTCTAAACTTCCAGATGACTGGCTCCAGGCAATCATCATCAGACTTCATTCACAGAGATAGAGAGACAGAGAGTCAGAGAGAGAGAGAGAGAGAGAGAGAGAGAGAGAGAGAGAGGGGGGAGAGGGATAGGGAGAGGGAGAGGGAGAGGGAGAGGGAGAGGGAGAGGGAGAGGGAGGGGGAGGGGGAGGGGGAGGGAGAGGAGGAGAGAGGGAGAGGGAGAGGGAGAGGGAGAGGGAGAGACGGAGAGACGGAGAGACGGAGAGACGGAGAGACGGAGAGACAGAGAGACAGACGAGGAGAGACGGAGAGACGGAGAGACGGAGAGACGGAGAGACGGAGAGAGAGGAGAGAGGAGAGAGGAGAGGGAGAGGGAGAGGGAGAGGGAGAGGGAGAGGGAGAGGGAGAGGGAGAGGGAGAGGGAGAGAGAGAGAGAGAGAGACAGGGACAGGGACAGGGAGAGGGAGAGGGAAGGGACAGGGACAGGGACATGGACAGGGACAGGGACAGGGACAGGGACGTGTGCGTGTGCGTGTGCGTGTGCGAGTGCGTGTGCGTGTGCGTGTGCGTGTGCGTGTGTGTTGGAGGGGCCGGGATAAATAAGCCCCTCGCTCACCTCAAATACTCAGGGAGCTCAGCCCATCCAACCGCTCCCGTTCCGCGACGCATAGTAGGGCCTACGTAAAAACGCACCTAGGGCATATATATATATATATATATATATATATATATATATACATATAAAAAAAGTTCAAGCACTTATTTGCCCGGCGTAATAACGGGTTGTAAAGGCGCAAGTGGTCTGAGCATATTTTACCCGTTCCAATGGCGGCAAAGTCACTCTGCTCAACTTGCAACGAGGTAACCAACAGTGGACATACCACCAAAATTAATGGAGTCCTTCCCTGGATGTGATATGTCCACAGAGTTAGATCATTAATCTTTTCCCTATAAACTAGAGTGACGAGCTGGCCCGCTGCAGTGAAGCCGCTATGGACCACTGGCTGCCATTTACTTGCACGGCAGAAAGTGCTGTTACTCACTGGCAGGATATATAGAATAGAACTGTTGAGCAACGTAAAAAAGTCTGCTAAGATGAAATTTTTAACTTGGATATGTGTCGCTGTGCACCTACCCCTAGGCCTAGTTAATTAAGACAGCTCATGATTAGTTTCTCGCAGGGTCAGCTGTTAAATGTTTTGAGTTGGTTCACTGTGTTGGGTAGGGATCTAAACATTTGTCACTGTGGTTCCTTGGCAATGTGAATAAATTATTATACAGTGGGATAGGCTGTATAGCCTCCAGCTTAGTCATTAGGGGAAGGGCTGTGACCCGGATTGACCCAAACACTGGACAGTTCGGTGGTTGACACTGATGGGAGCAACGTTAATCCATTTGGGGACATGCTGGTTAGAACAGTCGTGATCGAAGTAGCAAGTATGGTTACTTCCTGTGTAGCGTACAACTGCACCAACTGACAGAAAACAGGATCCGGAGTCTCTTTCCACAGGTGATAATCTCAGTTATACAATATATAGCTGAGGTTATAGTCTTTGCGAACGTATTTATGTTCCACTGCAATTAATGTAGGAAATTAATAGTTTTAAAACATTACAGTCATGCAAATTGACCAACAGTAATACATGTCGGATGAATCATGTACCAAACCGATTTTTAATAATGTTATTGTACATATTTTATATTAATCTAATAGCCTAATTATAATATGCTACTATTTTATATCTAATAATTATTGCTAATGGGTACTGCCTTCCGCAGATTCATTGGGATGGAAATCGATCATCTATCTGCCCTGACAAGACGGGTCATCAGGGCATACCTGACAGAGCGGACAAATACATATGCCAAAAATCACACTCAGATTATCGCACATGGGAATATGTCATCATCCCGTCATGAAATGAACCAAATTAATTCTGTTTAGGGGGACATGAAAGAGAAACTGGTCATTTTAAGGAAACCTGTTACTATGACATCCCTGCTATTTTGTTGTAGTTTGCCTAATACATGTATTATTTATTTATTGTTATTACTATTGACACAGTATAATTAGTTAGTGGACTATCTTAATATTACTACTTTTCTACCTTTCCACCTTTTCTACTACTGTTGTTGTTAGTAATGTTGGCAGCTGTGTTTTGTTGTTGTTTTCCCTATTCTCTCATCCACTTTGCATGGTCTGTTTTTTTATCTGTGAAATTGTAATAAATTATACAGATCTGTGTGTTCTCACCAATGTCTTTGAAGGACGGACTTCAGTTGGTTGATTTTTTAATGATTTTTTTGTAAAACACCACAAAAATAGTGGATCTGGTAGAATAACAAATTAAATAGTACTAAGCTGTACTCTCCCCCTCACACTGTATACTAAGTATAAGCCTGTTGATTTGTTTCATACTGGCATATTAGTGAGGCAACTGTTTGAACACATTGTACACAATTAAGCAACACTGGCTAACTGATGTCAGTAAATAAATAATATAATGTGATAATTATGTAGGGACCGCAGTGGCTTTCTGCTGTGCTGTAGCATGGCTGTCACCAGCCCATGTTGACTTCAAAGTATCGTGTCAACTGATAGCGGCCGAGCAATCTTGTTCCACTGGTGTGTTCTATTTATATCTATGGATATGTCAAATCTTTCATTTCTGCCAGGTGGGATAGATGCTGGGACAGTCCACTTGTGCAACAGGCCTGCATTCTGCCCGTATGTCATTAACATGTACCTGTGCACGACAGGAAATGAGGCTGCTGTGTGAGTGTTTGATGTGGCTTTTTGTCATACCCCTTATCAGCACTAGTACACTTGTGTCTTTGGAGCTGGCTATAATTCGTGACGTTTATACCTTTTTTATTAACTGATGGGATCTTTTAAAAGGCAAATGTTCAATATTTTTGGCAAAAAAGCAAGCATAATGCAGAATAAAAAATACTAACATTGCACTATAGTGGTTAAATTCAGTGTCTTCAAGGTTGACTTAGTGTAAACAATGTGCCACTGGGATCAGAATTCATATAATATCAAGTACGATAATGAATGTATTGTCCCAATTCTCATATATATATATATATATCATTCATGACACAGTAGATATTTTTCCACAACGGACTGGTGAGAACTGCAAAGACATGTCAGTTAATGTGTGGGGTATACGGAAGAAATCCTTAGATTAATTTGTTTAATGTATCATTGTATAGTCACGAGATACCATTCAGCAAATATCAGACACCACTCAATTTTCATCAGATGTCATTGAATAGTGATCAGACGTCATTAAATAATCATCAGGCATCATTCAGTAGTCATCGGTAATCATTCAATAGTCCTCAGACATCATTTATTACTCATCTGACACCATGGAATCATCACCAGACTTCAATCAATAGTCATCAGATACCATTCAACAGTCATTAGACATCATTCAGTAGTCACCATACACAATTCAATAGTCATCAGACACCATACAATAGTCATCAGACATCAGTCTTAAGTCATGTAACACCATTCAATAAACATCAGACACCACACAATGATCATCATACATCACTAAATACTCATCAGACACCATTCAATAGTCATTAGACACCATTCAGTAGTCATCAGACGTCAATTGTCATCAGACACAATTCAAAAGTCATATGACATGATTCAATTGTCATAATACACCATTCAGTTGTCAACAGGCAACATACAATAGTCATCAAACATCATTCAATAGTCATCAATCGTCAATCAGTTGTCATCATACACCAACCAATTGTAATCAGATAACATACAATAGTCATCAGAAGTGATTCAAAAAACACAAGTCTTCATTCTAATGTCATCAGACACCATTCAATTGTCTTCCGACGTCATTAAATAGTCAACAGACATCATTCAATAGTTATCATACACCTTTCAATTTTCATCACACAACATTCAAAACCTTCATATATCATTCAATAATCTTCAGTCATCATTCTAAATTCATCAGACACCATTCAGTCGTCATCAGACTTTAATCAGTAGTCAACAGACACCATTCAATAGTCATGAGATATCATTCAATAATCATTATTCATCATTCTAAAGTCATCAGACACCATTTAATAGTCATCAGACTTCAATCAATAGTCATCAGACACCATTCAATACTCATCAGACAACATTCAAAATTCATCGGACGTCTTTCAATAGTCATCAGATACCATGCAAAATCTCCAAGACATCATTCATTTGTCATCAGACATCATTATATAGTCATGAGACACCATTCAGTAGACTTCAGACACAATTCAATTGTCGTCAGTTGTCATTCAATAATCATCAGTCATCCTTCTACAGTCATCAGACACCATTTAATAGTCATCATACATCATTATATATTTATCAGACACCATACAATAGTCATTAGACACCATTCAGTTGTCATAAGACGTCACTCAATAGTCATCTGGCATCATTCCGTTGTGTTCAGCCATCATTCGAAACTTATAAGACATCATTCAATTGTCTTCAGGCGACATTCAATAGTCATCAGACGTCATTCCATTGTCATCAGTCATCATTCAGTTGTCATCATACACCATCCAATTGTAATCAGACAACAATCAATAGTCATCAGACGTCATTCAATAGTCATCAGTCATCATTCTAATATTCAATTGTCCTAAGACATCACTATATAATCATAACCATTCAGACGTAATGAGACGTCATTCAATAGTCATCAGACATCTTTCAATAGACATCAGGCGTCATTCATTAATCATCAGTCATCATTCTAAATTGATCAGACACCATTCCATCGTTATCATAATTCAATCAGCTGTTATCAGGCACCTTTTAATAGTCATTAGACACCATTCAGTAGTCATCAGACGTCAATTGTCATCAGACACAATTCAAAAGTCATATGACATGATTCAATTGTTATAATACACCATTCAGTTGTCAACAGGCAACATACAATAGTCATCAAACACCATTCAATAGTCATCAATCGTCAATCAGTTGTCATCATACACCAACCAATTGTAATCAGATAACATACAATAGTCATCAGAAATGATTCAAAAAAACACAAGTCTTCATTCTAATGTCATCAGACACCATTCAATTGTCTTCCGATGTCATTAAATAGTCAACAGACATCATTCAATAGTTATCATACACCTTTCAATTTTCATCACACAACATTCAAAACCTTCATATATCATTCAATAATCATCAGTCATCATTCTAAATTCATCAGACACCATTCAGTCGTCATCAGACTTTAATCAGAAGTCAACAGACACCATTCAATAGTCATGAGATATCATTCAATAATCATTATTCATCATTCCAAAGTCATCAGACACCATTTAATAGTCATCAGACTTCAATCAATAGTCATCAGACACCGTTCAATACTCATCAGACATCATTCAAAATTCATCGGACGTCTTTCAATAGTCATCAGTTATCATGCAAAATCTCCAAGACATCATTCATTTGTCACCAGACATCATTATATAGTCATGAGACACCATTCAGTAGACTTCAGACACAATTCAATTGTCGTCAGTTGTCATTCACTAGTGATCAGATATTATTCAATAATCATCAGACACCATTAAATAGTCATCAGACTTCATTCATTAGTCATGAAGCAGCATTGAGTGATGTCAACATACATCACTCAATAGTATTCAGACATCATTCAGTAGTGATCAGACATCATTGAATAATCATCAGACATCATTCAATACTCATCACACATCACTTAACAGTCATCAGTCATCATTCTAAAGTCGTCAGACACCATTCAATGATCATCAGACTTCAAACAATAGTCATCAGACACCATTCTCTACTCATCAGACACAATTCAATCAGACATCATTCGATAGACATTAGTCATCATTCTAAAGAAAACAGAAACCATTCAATACACCATACACCTTTCAATTTTCATCAGACAACATTCATTTGTCATCAGAAGCCATTCAATAGTGATCAGATTTCATTCAATAATCATCAGACTTCATTCAATTGTCATGAGACACAATTCAGTAGTCATCAGAAACAATTCAGTAGTCATCAGACATATTATATAGTCATCAGACATTATTCAATGGTCCTCAGTCATCAATCTAAAGTTATCAGACACCATTCAATTGTCATAAGACGTCATTCATTATACATCAAGCTGGATTCAGAAGTCAACAGACATCATTCAATAGTAATCAGACATCATACAATAGGGATCAGACATAATTAAATAATCATTAGACATCATTCAATAGTCACCAGACGTTATTAAATACTCATCAGACACCACACAATTTCATCAGAAACCATTCTATTGTCATCAGACTTCAATCAGTAGTCATGAGACCATATTCAATAGTCATCAGACATCTTTCAACAGACATCAGGCGTCATTCATTAATCATCAGTCATCATTCTAAATTGATCAGACACCATTCCATCGTTATCATAATTCAATCAGCTGTTATCAGGCACCTTTTAATAGTCATTAGACACCATTCAGTAGTCATCAGACGTCAATTGTCATCAGACACAATTCAAAAGTCATATGACATGATTCAATTGTTATAATATACCATTCAGTTGTCAACAGGCAACATACAATAGTCATCAAACACCATTCAATAGTCATCAATCGTCAATCAGTTGTCATCATACACCAACCAATTGTAATCAGATAACATACAATAGTCATCAGAAATGATTCAAAAAAACACAAGTCTTCATTCTAATGTCATCAGACACCATTCAATTGTCTTCCGATGTCATTAAATAGTCAACAGACATCATTCAATAGTTATCATACACCTTTCAATTTTCATCACACAACATTCAAAACCTTCATATATCATTCAATAATCATCAGTCATCATTCTAAATTCATCAGACACCATTCAGTCGTCATCAGACTTTAATCAGTAGTCAACAGACACCATTCAATAGTCATGAGATATCATTCAATAATCATTATTCATCATTCTAAAGTCATCAGACACCATTTAATAGTCATCAGACTTCAATCAATAGTCATCAGACACCATTCAATACTCATCAGACAACATTCAAAATTCATCGGACGTCTTTCAATAGTCATCAGATACCATGCAAAATCTCCAAGACATCATTCATTTGTCATCAGACATCATTATATAGTCATGAGACACCATTCAGTAGACTTCAGACACAATTCAATTGTCGTCAGTTGTCATTCAATAATCATCAGTCATCCTTCTACAGTCATCAGACACCATTTAATAGTCATCATACATCATTATATATTTATCAGACACCATACAATAGTCATTAGACACCATTCAGTTGTCATAAGACGTCACTCAATAGTCATCTGGCATCATTCCGTTGTGTTCAGCCATCATTCGAAACTTATAAGACATCATTCAATTGTCTTCAGGCGACATTCA
Organism: Ridgeia piscesae; assembly: GCA_025642075.2. NCBI lineage: Eukaryota > Metazoa > Annelida > Polychaeta > Sabellida > Siboglinidae > Ridgeia > Ridgeia piscesae. Next base: position 12,429 of record JAODUO010002503.1, read on the forward strand.
ATAGTCATCAGACGTCATTCCATTGTCATCAGTCATCATTCAGTTGTCATCATACACCATCCAATTGTAATCAGACAACAATCAATAGTCATCAGACGTCATTCAATAGTCATCAGTCATCATTCTAATATTCAATTGTCCTAAGACATCACTATATAATCATAACCATTCAGACGTAATGAGACGTCATTCAATAGTCATCAGACATCTTTCAATAGACATCAGGCGTCATTCATTAATCATCAGTCATCATTCTAAATTGATCAGACACCATTCCATCGTTATCATAATTCAATCAGCTGTTATCAGGCACCTTTTAATAGTCATTAGACACCATTCAGTAGTCATCAGACGTCAATTGTCATCAGACACAATTCAAAAGTCATATGACATGATTCAATTGTTATAATACACCATTCAGTTGTCAACAGGCAACATACAATAGTCATCAAACACCATTCAATAGTCATCAATCGTCAATCAGTTGTCATCATACACCAACCAATTGTAATCAGATAACATACAATAGTCATCAGAAATGATTCAAAAAAACACAAGTCTTCATTCTAATGTCATCAGACACCATTCAATTGTCTTCCGATGTCATTAAATAGTCAACAGACATCATTCAATAGTTATCATACACCTTTCAATTTTCATCACACAACATTCAAAACCTTCATATATCATTCAATAATCATCAGTCATCATTCTAAATTCATCAGACACCATTCAGTCGTCATCAGACTTTAATCAGAAGTCAACAGACACCATTCAATAGTCATGAGATATCATTCAATAATCATTATTCATCATTCCAAAGTCATCAGACACCATTTAATAGTCATCAGACTTCAATCAATAGTCATCAGACACCGTTCAATACTCATCAGACATCATTCAAAATTCATCGGACGTCTTTCAATAGTCATCAGTTATCATGCAAAATCTCCAAGACATCATTCATTTGTCACCAGACATCATTATATAGTCATGAGACACCATTCAGTAGACTTCAGACACAATTCAATTGTCGTCAGTTGTCATTCACTAGTGATCAGATATTATTCAATAATCATCAGACACCATTAAATAGTCATCAGACTTCATTCATTAGTCATGAAGCAGCATTGAGTGATGTCAACATACATCACTCAATAGTATTCAGACATCATTCAGTAGTGATCAGACATCATTGAATAATCATCAGACATCATTCAATACTCATCACACATCACTTAACAGTCATCAGTCATCATTCTAAAGTCGTCAGACACCATTCAATGATCATCAGACTTCAAACAATAGTCATCAGACACCATTCTCTACTCATCAGACACAATTCAATCAGACATCATTCGATAGACATTAGTCATCATTCTAAAGAAAACAGAAACCATTCAATACACCATACACCTTTCAATTTTCATCAGACAACATTCATTTGTCATCAGAAGCCATTCAATAGTGATCAGATTTCATTCAATAATCATCAGACTTCATTCAATTGTCATGAGACACAATTCAGTAGTCATCAGAAACAATTCAATCATCAGACATATTATATAGTCATCAGACATTATTCAATGGTCCTCAGTCATCAATCTAAAGTTATCAGACACCATTCAATTGTCATAAGACGTCATTCATTATACATCAAGCTGGATTCAGAAGTCAACAGACATCATTCAATAGTAATCAGACATCATACAATAGGGATCAGACATAATTAAATAATCATTAGACATCATTCAATAGTCACCAGACGTTATTAAATACTCATCAGACACCACACAATTTCATCAGAAACCATTCTATTGTCATCAGACTTCAATCAGTAGTCATGAGACCATATTCAATAGTCATCAGACATCTTTCAATAGACATCAGGCGTCATTCATTAATCATCAGTCATCATTCTAAATTGATCAGACACCATTCCATCGTTATCATAATTCAATCAGCTGTTATCAGGCACCTTTTAATAGTCATTAGACACCATTCAGTAGTCATCAGACGTCAATTGTCATCAGACACAATTCAAAAGTCATATGACATGATTCAATTGTTATAATACACCATTCAGTTGTCAACAGGCAACATACAATAGTCATCAAACACCATTCAATAGTCATCAATCGTCAATCAGTTGTCATCATACACCAACCAATTGTAATCAGATAACATACAATAGTCATCAGAAATGATTCAAAAAAACACAAGTCGTCATTCTAATGTCATCAGACACCATTCAATTGTCTTCCGATGTCATTAAATAGTCAACAGACATCATTCAATAGTTATCATACACCTTTCAATTTTCATCACACAACATTCAAAACCTTCATATATCATTCAATAATCATCAGTCATCATTCTAAATTCATCAGACACCATTCAGTCGTCATCAGACTTTAATCAGAAGTCAACAGACACCATTCAATAGTCATGAGATATCATTCAATAATCATTATTCATCATTCCAAAGTCATCAGACACCATTTAATAGTCATCAGACTTCAATCAATAGTCATCAGACACCGTTCAATACTCATCAGACATCATTCAAAATTCATCGGACGTCTTTCAATAGTCATCAGTTATCATGCAAAATCTCCAAGACATCATTCATTTGTCACCAGACATCATTATATAGTCATGAGACACCATTCAGTAGACTTCAGACACAATTCAATTGTCGTCAGTTGTCATTCACTAGTGATCAGATATTATTCAATAATCATCAGACACCATTAAATAGTCATCAGACTTCATTCATTAGTCATGAAGCAGCATTGAGTGATGTCAACATACATCACTCAATAGTATTCAGACATCATTCAGTAGTGATCAGACATCATTGAATAATCATCAGACATCATTCAATACTCATCACACATCACTTAACAGTCATCAGTCATCATTCTAAAGTCGTCAGACACCATTCAATGATCATCAGACTTCAAACAATAGTCATCAGACACCATTCTCTACTCATCAGACACAATTCAATCAGACATCATTCGATAGACATTAGTCATCATTCTAAAGAAAACAGAAACCATTCAATACACCATACACCTTTCAATTTTCATCAGACAACATTCATTTGTCATCAGAAGCCATTCAATAGTGATCAGATTTCATTCAATAATCATCAGACTTCATTCAATTGTCATGAGACACAATTCAGTAGTCATCAGAAACAATTCAGTAGTCATCAGACATATTATATAGTCATCAGACATTATTCAATGGTCCTCAGTCATCAATCTAAAGTTATCAGACACCATTCAATTGTCATAAGACGTCATTCATTATACATCAAGCTGGATTCAGAAGTCAACAGACATCATTCAATAGTAATCAGACATCATACAATAGGGATCAGACATAATTAAATAATCATTAGACATCATTCAATAGTCACCAGACGTTATTAAATACTCATCAGACACCACACAATTTCATCAGAAACCATTCTATTGTCATCAGACTTCAATCAGTAGTCATGAGACCATATTCAATAGTCATCAGACATCTTTCAATAGACATCAGGCGTCATTCATTAATCATCAGTCATCATTCTAAATTGATCAGACACCATTCCATCGTTATCATAATTCAATCAGCTGTTATCAGGCACCTTTTAATAGTCATTAGACACCATTCAGTAGTCATCAGACGTCAATTGTCATCAGACACAATTCAAAAGTCATATGACATGATTCAATTGTTATAATACACCATTCAGTTGTCAACAGGCAACATACAATAGTCATCAAACACCATTCAATAGTCATCAATCGTCAATCAGTTGTCATCATACACCAACCAATTGTAATCAGATAACATACAATAGTCATCAGAAATGATTCAAAAAAACACAAGTCTTCATTCTAATGTCATCAGACACCATTCAATTGTCTTCCGATGTCATTAAATAGTCAACAGACATCATTCAATAGTTATCATACACCTTTCAATTTTCATCACACAACATTCAAAACCTTCATATATCATTCAATAATCATCAGTCATCATTCTAAATTCATCAGACACCATTCAGTCGTCATCAGACTTTAATCAGAAGTCAACAGACACCATTCAATAGTCATGAGATATCATTCAATAATCATTATTCATCATTCCAAAGTCATCAGACACCATTTAATAGTCATCAGACTTCAATCAATAGTCATCAGACACCGTTCAATACTCATCAGACATCATTCAAAATTCATCGGACGTCTTTCAATAGTCATCAGTTATCATGCAAAATCTCCAAGACATCATTCATTTGTCACCAGACATCATTATATAGTCATGAGACACCATTCAGTAGACTTCAGACACAATTCAATTGTCGTCAGTTGTCATTCACTAGTGATCAGATATTATTCAATAATCATCAGACACCATTAAATAGTCATCAGACTTCATTCATTAGTCATGAAGCAGCATTGAGTGATGTCAACATACATCACTCAATAGTATTCAGACATCATTCAGTAGTGATCAGACATCATTGAATAATCATCAGACATCATTCAATACTCATCACACATCACTTAACAGTCATCAGTCATCATTCTAAAGTCGTCAGACACCATTCAATGATCATCAGACTTCAAACAATAGTCATCAGACACCATTCTCTACTCATCAGACACAATTCAATCAGACATCATTCGATAGACATTAGTCATCATTCTAAAGAAAACAGAAACCATTCAATACACCATACACCTTTCAATTTTCATCAGACAACATTCATTTGTCATCAGAAGCCATTCAATAGTGATCAGATTTCATTCAATAATCATCAGACTTCATTCAATTGTCATGAGACACAATTCAGTAGTCATCAGAAACAATTCAGTAGTCATCAGACATATTATATAGTCATCAGACATTATTCAATGGTCCTCAGTCATCAATCTAAAGTTATCAGACACCATTCAATTGTCATAAGACGTCATTCATTATACATCAAGCTGGATTCAGAAGTCAACAGACATCATTCAATAGTAATCAGACATCATACAATAGGGATCAGACATAATTAAATAATCATTAGACATCATTCAATAGTCACCAGACGTTATTAAATACTCATCAGACACCACACAATTTCATCAGAAACCATTCTATTGTCATCAGACTTCAATCAGTAGTCATGAGACCATATTCAATAGTCATCAGACGTCATTTAATATTCATTAGTCATCATTCTAAAGTCATCAGTCACCATTCAGTACTTATCAGACATCATTCAATAGTCATCAGACATCATTTAATAGTCATCAGACACCATGCAATCATCATCAGACTTCATTCAGTAGTCATCAGATTCCATTCAATAGTCATCAGACATCATTCAGTAATCATCATACACCATTCAATAATCATCAGTCATCCTTCTACTGTCATCAGACACCATTTAATAGTCATCATACATCTTTATATATTTATCAGACACCATACAATAGTCATTAGACACCATTCAGTTGTCATAAGACGTCACTCAATAGTCATCTGACATCATTCCGTTGTGTTCAGCCATCATTCGAAACTTATAAGACATCATTCAATTGTCATCAGGCGACATTCAATAGTCATCAGACATCATTCCATTGTTATCAGTCATCATTCAGTTGTCATCATACACCATCCAATTGTAATCAGACAACAATCAATAGTCATCAGACGTCATTCAATAGTCATCAGTCATCATTCTAATATTCAATTGTCCTAAGACATCACTATATAATCATAACCATTCAGACGTAATGAGACGTCATTCAATAGTCATCAGACATCTTTCAATAGACATCAGGCGTCATTCATTAATCATCAGTCATCATTCTAAATTGATCAGACACCATTCCATCGTTATCATACTTCAATCAGTTGTTATCAGGCACCTTTTAATAGTCATCGTACACCAACCAATTGTAATCAGACAACATTCAATAGTCATCAGACGTCATTCAATAGTCATCAGTCATTATTCAAATATCATCAGACACCATTCAATCGTCATCATACTTCAATCACTAGTCTTCAGACACCATTTAATTGTCATCAGACTCCACTCAATAGTCATCAGTCATCATTCTAAAGTCATGAGACACCATTCTATAGTCATCATACTTCAAATAATAGTCTTCAGACACCATTCACTACTATCAGACACCATTCAGTACACGTCATTCAATATTCATCAGTCATTATTCAAATATCATCAGACATCATTCAATCGTCATCATACTTTAATCAGTAGTCATCAGACACCATTTAATAGTCATTAGTCATCATTTTAAAGTCTTCAGACACCATTCAATTGTCATCAGACTCCACTCAATAGTCATCAGACATCACTCAATAGTCATCAGTTATCATTCTAAAGTCATCTGACACCATTCTATAGTCATCATACTTCAAATAATAGTCATCAGACACCATTCACTACTCATCAGACACCATTCAGTACTTATCAGACATCATTCAATAGTCATCAGACATCATTTATAAGTCGTCAGGCACCATGCAATCATCATCAGACTTCATTCGCTTGTCATCAGATTCCATTCAATAGTCATCAGACGTCATTCAAGAGTGATCAGACATCATTCAATGATCATCAGACATCGTTCAATATTCATCAAACAAAATTCAGTTTTCACCAGAAACCATTCAATATTTATCAGGCATCACTTAATAGTCATCAGACAACATTCTGTAGTCATCCGACGTCATTCAATTGTCACCAGTCATCATTCAGTTGTCATCATACACCAACCAATTGTAATCAGACAACATTCAATAGTCATCAGACTTCATTCACTAGTCATCAGTCATTATTCAAATATCATCATACACCATTCAATCGTCATCAGACTTCAATCAGTAGTCATCAGCCACCTTTTAATAGTCATCAGAAACCATTCAGTAGTCATGAGACATCATTCAGTAGTCATCAGTCATCATTCTAATGTCTTCAGACACCATTCAATTGTCATAAGACTCCACTCAATAGTCATCAGACATCACTGAATAGTCATCATTCTAAAGTCACCAGACACCATTCTATAGTCATCACACTTCAAATAATAGTCATCAGACATCATTCACTACTCATCAGACACCATTCAGTACTTATCAGACAGCATTCAGTAGTCATCAGATATCATTTATAAGTCGCCAGACACCATGCAATCATCATCAGACTTCATTCACTTGTCGTCAGATTCCATTCAATAGTCAATAGACATCATTCAGTAGCCATCAGACACCATTCAATAGTCATCAGACACAATACAATTGTCGTTAGACATCAGTCTTAAGTCATGACACACCATTCAATTATCACCAGACATCATTCAATAGTCATCATACATCATTATATATTTATCAGACACCATTCAATAATCATTAGACACCATTCAATAGTCATCAGACGTCACTCAGACGTCAGGATGTCTCAGTGCGCATGCGTGAGGTTACAAACAACTTGACAACGGCTCCGCACATTTCTCTAACAAAGACATATTTACACTAAAGATCGGAATCTAGCACATCCACCAGCAATTGGGAATGTTCTACTAAACATACCTTGCCAACCAGAAATGTGTGACAACGCTGCAATAACTGCTAAAACTACTTTGAAACGTCCCGCGGATTTCCCGCCAAGCTGCCATCTTGGATAAACATAAACAACGATCATCGAAGAAGCCACGAACCCAACCTACTAAACAGCTAAGTAACATCTAATATTGCTAGCTAAACCCAAATCTGCAATCAAAATTATTTACTAGCCAAGCCGATATACAACTATTAATGTTAAATACATAAATAACGTAATCTATACAGAATAACAACAGATAAAACCGCGTGAAACAAAATCATCCCCAAACCAACTCAGTCAAGCGTCACATAAATTGTTATGCCTACACAACTTTCAACCATTAAATAAAGAATATATTTATACACACATGAAGTCAGAATCCATACACACTATTAATACATTCTAAGCCAACTCATAAACCGGTGTATTCAAAGTGTATGCAATAGACTGCCAGCAAAAAACAGTATCTCAAGACTTGATAATTCAATAAACTTTCTACTAACAGGCTTTTTCACCAAGACGCTCTTTTGCACAGTGTTGCCCTGGGGCCCACCCAGGGTGAAGACCTGCATTTACACCGCACTGCACTAAGCGTCTTGGACCTCCCTCACACATTTTGTCAAAACACATACCATCATAATACTGCAGTCTATAGAAATTAGTACTTAAACCTTTAGACGGGAAACATTTTTAACCATTCATACTTTTTAATATTACTTTTATTATATTTATCTTATTGTATTTATTTTATCACCTCACGGCTTTAATTGTGTATATTATAGTGTGCATATATCTTACTTTTTAGTCTTTTAAGTGTAAGTGTATTTAAGCGTGTGCTTATTTAATTATTCATATTTATTTATTTATTTATTTATTTATATCTTTTTAAAGACCACAAGTGTGTGCGTATCTATTTATTATTACACATTTTTATTGACTATTAACCATTATCATATAAGCTGGTGATATGGCTGGTTCTTTGCATAATACCCACTCAAGATGCACCTTCAAATACTCTTTGTTCATGATTGCATGTCTGTACGCCACCTGTAGACTTAATCACCAACTGAAGTGCTCTCATAACAACATAACCGAGACTGACCACATAGACAACAAAACCAGTAAAGGAAACACAAATTCTATCACATCACACTACATATACAGTCCCATCTGGAATACCATCGCACAGCTAAAATGTCTGAGATCAAACAGTTCTACTAGATTATCTACCACTCCACCACCATACAGACCCAGGTCAAACAAGACAGCAACAACATTCACCCTACTTTTGTGCATCATCCTATCAGGAGACATCCAACTAAATCCAGGCCCCATCTCCAAAGATACCGAAATCCTGACCACTAATCATGTTGACCCTACACGATCTAACAGCCTCATTGACAGAACAAACACAAATGACACATCCCAAACCTATGATCTAACCTTTGGACCGAACCCCCAAAATACTTCAACCCCTGAACGTAGCAAGAAAACCAAACGAAACACACTTAACGCAATCCTGATCAATACCAACAGCATCAAAAGTATCACCAAGACAACCCAATTAAAAACAACCATCCAGTCAAATAATCCAGACATCATGTTCCTAGTTGAAACCAAAATAGACGAAAACTACCCTACCTACTCATTCCTTCCACCCAACTATAACGCCATCCGTAAAGACAGAAGCATCCATGGAGGTGGTGTCCTCATAGCCTTCCGAGATGACATTGTTGCCGAGCCACTAACCAACCTAAACTCAAACTGTGAAATAGTGTGGACAAAAGTTCATTTTACAAGAAATAAATCATTTACTTTGCCAGCTACTACCGACCCCCCAATGACCATCTCCAATCACTTGAAGCCCTGCACGAATCTCTGACAAAACTATATAGAACACAGAAAACCCCACCAAATAGCAGGAGACTTCAACCTTCCCGATATCAACTGGAGTAAACAGCAAATCACTAACAACAGAACAGCCAGCAAACACAATAAACTTCTTGAAATCATTAATGAATTTGGCCTGCAAAACATGATGAACAATCCCACACGAATTGACTCTGGCAATATCCTTGACCTTATACTCACCTCAAACCCATCAATAATCGTAAATACTCACACCACCCCTGGAATGAGTGACCACGAAGCTGTGACCTTTAATGTAAACCTAAACCCTGTCCGTAACAGAAAACCACCACACAAAATCTTCCAATATAAATCTGCAAACTGGGATAAACTCAAGGATGATATAAATCAACTAACATCAACATACTTCCACAGGAACCCAAACTCAAGAGACATAAATGAAAATTGGAACTTCTTCAGGAATAATCTTACTTCGTTAGTTGACCGCAATATTCCTAGCCGAAACACCAAAGCCAAAGCGCACCTCCCTTGGATTACACGTGAAATAATAAGAATGCAAAGAAAACGCAACAACAAAAAAGCAAAACAAACTGGATGTAACAGTGACTGGGAAAAGTTTAGGCAACTCTGAAGACAAGCCAGCAAAGCTGCAGCCAAATCCTACTCAGACTACCTAAACAACCACATTGGAGAAAGTCTAAAAACAAACCCAAAACAATTCTGGTCATTCATGAAAGTAAACAAACGTGAATGCATTGGCATCCCTACTTTGCAAACAAATGGCCAAATAATCACAAATGATCGCGACAAGGCAAATACCCTTAACAACCATTTCAGCTCCGTATTCACCCAAGAAATCTACCCTATCCCCAAACTATCTCCATCCGTCTACTCCGATATCCCCTTCCTCGAAATTGGGATAGACGGAGTAGTCAAGCAACTGAAAAATATAAATCAAAATAAAGCTACAGGCCCAGATGAATTACCTGCTAGGGTCCTCAAAGAGGCTGCAGCAGAAATAACCCCAATTATCACACACATTTTTCAGCAGTCATACAACACTTCTAAACTTCCAGATGACTGGCTCCAGGCACTAGTAACACCAATACACAAAAAGAGCCTCAAATCAGACCCTGCCAATTACAGACCCATTTCATTAACATGCATCCTCTGCAAAGTGATGGAGCACATTATCCTTAGCAACATGTGGAAACACTTACACAAACACAACATCCTCCTCCACTTTCAACATGGTTTCCAGTCAGGGCTGTCTTGTGAGTCCCAACTCATCGAGACAGTCCATGACTGGATAACAGCTATGGATAACAAGTCACAGATAGATGCCATCCTGCTTGATTTCGCCAAAGCCTTTGACAAAGTCCCTCATAAACGCCTCCTATCAAAATTAGCCTTCTATGGAATAACTGGAAACACAAAAAACTGGATAAAATCATTTCTTTCACACCGAAAACAGAGAGTTTCAGTCAACGGCGCCCTGTCGGATAATACATGTGTTACATCTGGAGTACTACAGGGCTCAGTCCTAGGACCAGTTCTTTTTCTGCTATACATAAATGACATAAACAACAACATTCAATCCCCAATACGGCTCTTTGCTGATGACAGCATCATCTATCGCATAATCAAATCTGAAACAGATAACAACATCCTCCAATCTGAACTGATCCAACTACAAACATGGTCCAACAAATGGTAAATGGAGTTTAACATCCCCAAATGTGTGCACCTCCCAATAACAAACAAAACCAAACCCAGACTACATTCGTATTCCCTTTGTGGTGTGCCACTCTCCACAGTCTCCAGCCACCCATATCTTGGAATAAAATTAGATACTAAACTAACCTGGGCGAATCACATCACTGACATAGCTTCCAAATCATCAAAGTTTTAGGTATGATCAAACGAACCCTCGGACTGCAAACCTAATGTAAAAGAAACGGCCTATAACATGCTAGTCCGACCAAAACTTGAATATGCCTCTCCTATATGGAATCCACACACCACTACCCAAATTAAACATCTTGAAAAGGTACAGCACTGTGCAGCCAGATTTGTCAAAAACTACCATCGACGCCAAACAGCCACAACAGACCTAATAGCCACCCTTGGATGGCCCACTCTTGAGCGACGCAGGATTATCAAACAAGCAATGACATTTTACAAAATTTTAAATAACATAATCAACATCACACCACCACCGGGCCTACTAAAACCATCAAAAACCGTGGCCATTACATCGCCACCAGGTGCCGCATCAACACTGCAGTGTTCTCCTTTTACCCCCGTGCAATTCGCATCTGGAACATGATCCCACCACACATTACTGCAATAGAAAATCCCATAGCTTTTCAAGCAGCAATAATGAACCCCCCCTTCCACAACACCCAGTCACCTAAATTGCCTGTAAAACAAACAAACAAGTTATAACAAACAAACAAACAAACAAACAAATAAACAAACAAACATACATACAACCAAACGCATGCGCACAAGAAACACTACAAACTCCTGCGTTAGCCCAAGTTTGGGCTGTTTGGAGTAAACAACCTGAGACCTGAGACTCAATATTCATCAGACGTCATTCAATAGTCAACAGATGTCTCTCAATAGTCTTCAGACATCATTCAGAAGTGTTCAGCCATCATTCAAAACTTATAAGACATCATTCGATTGTCGTCATACACCATTCAATTGTCATCAGACAATATTCAATAGTCATCAGACGTCATTCCATTGTCATCAGTCATTATTCAGTTGGCATCATACACCAACCAATAGTAATTAGACAACATTCAGTAGTCATCAGAAATCATTCAAGAGTGATCAGACATCATTCAAGAATCATCAGACATCATTCAATTATCACCAGACTCCATTCAATAGTCATCATACATCATTAAATATTTATCAGACACCATTCAGTAGTCATTAGACACCATTCAGTAGTCATCAGACGTCACTCAATAGTCACCAGACATCATTCAGTAGTGTTCAGCCATCATTCAAAACTTGTAAGACATCATTCAATGGTCATCATACACCATTCAATTGTCATAAGATAACATTCACACAATCAGACGTCATTCATTTGAACATCATTATATCTGTTGTCATCATACACCAACCAGTAGTAATCAGACAACATTCATATTACCAGACATCATTCAAGATGATCAGATGATCATCCAATTAACACCAGAGTTGTCTGCTCAATAGTCATCAGACACAATTCAGTTTACATCAGAAACCATTCAATATTTATCAGGCATCACTTAATAGTCATCAGACAACATTCAATAGTCATCCGACGTCATTCAATTGTGATCAGTCATCATTCAGTTGTCATCATACACCAACCAATTGTAATCAGACAACATTCAATAGTCATCAGACGTCATTCAATAGTCATCAGTCATTATTCAAATATCATCAGACACTAGTCTATCGTCATCAGACATCATTCAATAGTCATCAGACGTCATTTATAAGT
>JAODUO010002504.1:0-26570 GCA_025642075.2 Ridgeia piscesae
TACTCCCTGGCAGACCTACTTAATTAAACACCATCTCATGACTGTGGGAAGCATCCAGCCAAGCTGTAATTAATTAATCAAGACGGTTTGTGTACAAATATCCACCATCGTCTATAGCCAGTTACTTGTTTACACAGCTGAGTGAATTGGAGCAATGACGGGTGAACAGACTTGCCCAAGGTTCGACACAGCACCACATGGTTTCGTTCTCGTAGTTGAGAGTCTGAAGCCGAGTCCAAAGCTTTAAACCACTGCGCCACTGTACATAGTTGATATATTTATTTAGGCCTTATTTTATTTCAGGTGTCCAAGTCGGCCATATACAGAGAGTTTTACCTGGTGGATCCATGGCAGGCTTGGTCGAAGGGTACAGAGAGTCATACCAGTGTATACCAGCCATAAGATGGAACTTCTGTGCTCTCAGCGGAGAACAAGATATGGGATAACACTCAGCACTTGTTGACTGCTGCCCTTACAAATTATCAGTTGATTTGTAAATAAGCAGTTGGATTGATTATGAACAAATCAACTGACTCTTGACACCAGCAGATCTTGTTTCATTAGCTTGGGCATATCTGTCCCAAGGACTGCAATTCCGACATGGACAGTCATTGTGGGCAGCGGCCAGGCCAGAGTTCTGACAAAGATGTAATTCACCATTCTCTCTTTCTGTCTGCCATGGGCTGGTGGATCTGCAGGTAAACATACAGCTGTAGTGTCTTCTGCAGCTCCAATTGCTTGCGTCCTGAACAGAAAACAGCCATGTTGTCAGGGTTCGCTAGGACTTGGCCGGACGTTCCAGAAGGCATCCCTATAATAAACAGGACATGCTGTAGTGCTAAATATTGACTGTTTGAATTTACTATGTTTTTATATGAAAAAAGATCATTCAATCTGCGCCAAATAAGCAGCATATATGTTACAGTGTAATAGTGAACAGTGTCCTTTACTTTGGTGCAGTGTGTTGGAAATGGCAATATCAACAACCAGGACAGGATTAGGCTAGATACATTTATCAAGAAAGCAAATGGGACTGTAAGGATGGAACGGGTCATGGATAGAGTACAGAAGTTTTCTGGCAGATGACATACACTCACTAAGATCTTAATTTGACAGCTGACAGATACTGAGTTGCCTTTATTATTGCACAGATAGATAGATGGTGATGCTGCTCCAGCTGCTGTCTTCATTGAATAGAGATGTTTGTGTGGTGATACATATTACATAAACTAAGGTTTGATAACTGATTACATGATCACTTAGTGTTTATGCACTAGAGTTGACAGTGCTCAGTCATGCAATTTCCTAATGTTGGTAAATGTGGTATTGAATACATAATTGGTAAAATAATACTGCGTCTTACAAACATTTCACTCCAGACATTCCAGAAATGAAATACATATCGTACATCGTTTGTACATTTGTATCTTATATTAAGTGCTTTAATTTATATTATCGAGTAAACGAAAGTCACTAATATTGAGTACTCTAGTACTGTATAGCAGAATGGAAAGTAATCGTACTCGTACTCGAGTACATACCAAAGTAATCGTACTCACGATTACTTTCACGATTACATTTTTTCATATGAACAGTTGCAAGCAAATATATTCGTAAATTTAGACAGATAAAAATGGCAATATTAGAAGTAATCTAATAAATGTAATATAATCAAGGTATTATTTTCTATTACTGTTGAGCATTTCAGTTAAATAAATATTCAGTCAGATTTCTCTAATTAATACCTTCTCTTCCCAGAGAAGCAACATCCCTCACCCTCCTGTTAGTACAAAGTACAAGTTATATTGTGACAGTCCTAAGCACTCGAATGCACCCCTACATTTTTTGTAATTTTAGACCAGGCATACCCCACCTGGTTTGTGCAAGGTGTGAATGACTGGTCATATTTCTAACTCCAGAATTGACTGTCTGGGCATTCAGTGCTACGTCTAAATCCACAACTATTTGTTAATTATCCAATCAACATGGGTCTAAATATCATTGAAATTATTTAAAACAAATATTCTTGAGGGATTAAAATACAATATACTTTTTAAATATAAATGTATTTAAATATGAATACATTGAAAAGTATTTCAAATACTTGTTCATATATTTTTCAAATACTTTTCATTTTGTATTACTATGTAGGTATAAGAAAAGCAACATCATATTGAGACATCAGTGCATGATTGTACATGCACACCAGTGCTAGAGAGTATTGTTATTGCTAACTGCATCACAGTGACAACTGACTGAAAGAGGTAAAGGCCAAAATATATTGTTTGTATGTTAACGCCAGGAGGTCCATAATAATATAATGCCTATGTTGCCCTCAGAAGAGACACTGCTAATCATTGCTACATGTTGTGAGGAAGTCAATTCAAAGTCGCCAGGAAACCAGAATAACCTGGTGCCAAATTGAAGCCTGACTAAAGAACAAAAGGGGATATTGACCTATGGTCACTGTTAGGTCCATCCTCTGGCTCTGAGCAAACACAAGTTGTGGTCACTGCAGGGCCAGGGGAAGCCTGCTGTTAAGTGTCTTCTCAGTAATTAGCATGTTGGGTGAAGTTGCAGTGCATTAAGGTAATGTTTGGCAGGCATTACATGTGACAGTGAAAAAAATTTACTTGTAATTGAAAGCAAATACTTTAGGAAAGTATTTAAATACAAATACTTTTAATTCCTAAACATCAAATACAAATACTTTAAAAAGTATTTAAATACTTTCAAATACAAATGTATTTGACCCCATGTCTGGACCCATCTGATATACTACTCTTGAATATCCCCCTGGTTTTGAAGTGTTTTATTGAATGTATTTGGAATCATGTGTATTTGAAATTTGTAAATGCCTCACTATTTGTATTTGATTCAGAAACCATAAATTAAGTTATTAATCCAGCGTTAAATGATTCATCCAATACTGAGAAAGTGAGTCTAATTATTAATAATAATAACACCTGGATAGTGGATAGCAGTAATCAAGTTATAGATACATTATTGTGACACTAGTACATACAGAACAAGTATATGAAACTAGGTAATTGGCTTAAATCCAGAAAAGTCGCCATTTATATATGAAAAAAAGGTATTCAACGATTATGACAATGTAATCATGATTACTTTCATGATTACTTTAATGAATATCCTGTTTCTAACATAAAGGCGACTTTCATGGAATTCCCTAGGTGTCATTCTTTGTTCTGTTGTTGTGTCACTAATGTTCTAACTAATTACTGCTATCCACTATCCAGGTGTTATTGTTATTAATAATTAGACGACTTTCTCAGGTATTGGATGAATCATTTAACGCTGGATTAATAACTTAATTTATGGTTTCTGAATCAAATACAAATAGGAGGCATTTAAAATTTCAAATACACATGATCAAATACATTACAATAACAACACTTCAAAACCAGGGGGCATATTCAAAAGAGTAGTATATCAGATGGGTCCAGACATGGGGTCAAATACATTTGTATTTGAAAGTATTTAAATACTTTTTAAGTATTTGTATTTGATGTTTAGGAATTAAAAGTATTTGTATTTAAATACTTTCCTAAAATATTTGACTTGTTCAAATATTTTTTTGAAATACATTGTCAGTATCAACATTTCTTTTTCACTGTCACATGTAATGCCTGCCAAACTGATTACCTTAATGCACTGCAACTTCACCCAACAGTGCTAATTACTGATGAAGACACTTAACAGCAGGCTTCCCCCTGGCCCTGCAGTGACCACAACTTGTGTTTGCTCAGAGCCAGAGGAGGGAAAACCTAACAGTGACCATAGGTCAATATCCCCTTTTGTTCTTTAGTCAGGGTTCAATTTGGCACCGGGTTTATTCTGGTTTCCTGGCTGACTTTGAAGTTGAGCCTTCCTCACAACATTAGCAATGATTAGCAGTGTCTCTTCTGAGGGCAACATAGGCATCATATTATTATGGACCTCCTGGCTTAACATACAAACAATATATTTTGGCCTTTACTCTTTCAATCAGTATGTCACTGTGATGCAGTTAGCAATAACAATACTCCCTAGCACTGGTTGCCTGTCATCATATGAGCAAAACAGTAATTATGCCTATAAAAATGTCTAGGATGTTACAAAATGAAAAGTATTTGAAAAATATATGAACAAGTATTTGAATACTTTTCAATGTATTCTATTTAAATACAAAAATATTTGTAATCCCTCAAGAATATTTGTATTTAAATAATTTCAATGTATTTGACCCCATGTCTGGATGGGACAAACACAGAATGTTGTGGATTTAGACAGGTTTACAGTTTGCACTTAATTAAACATAATAGACAGGGATTTAGCAGCTAACGCCCAGACCCAGTCAGGATTCTGGATGTTGGAAATATGACCAGTCATTCACACCATACTGACAGAGCAAACAGTACAGGTGGGGCATTGGCCTGGCTTCTAAAATTACAAAGCAAGATGTTAGGGGATGCTTATCTCCTGCAGTGCTTCCAGGGACTGTCACAATATAACTTGTACTTTGTACTAACAGGAGGGTGAGGTGATGTTGGCTTCTCTGGGAAGAGAAGGTATTAATTAGGGAAATCTGACTGAATATTTATTTAACTGAAATGCTCAACAGTAATAGAAAATTAATACCTTGATTATTATTACATTTATTAGATTACTTCTAATATTGCCATTTTTATCTGTCTAAAAAAATATTTGCTTGCAACTGTTCATATGAAAAAAATGTAATCGTGAGAAGTAATCGTGAGTACGATTACTTTGGTAATGTACTCGAGTACGAGTACGATTACTTTCCTTCGTACTCGAGTACGATTACTATTCTCAAATACATTTCAAGTATTCCTTTGTTTTTTTTGAGGTGCCAACATTTGTGTTTAGGATAATATAAATTGCACTAATATAAGTACAAAAGAAAAAATACGAAAATTTCTTTTCATTTTCTGGACTGGAGTGAAATGTTTGTAAGACGCAGTATTATTTTACCAATTATGTATTCAATACCACATTTACCAACATTAGGAAATTGCATGACTGAGCACTGTCAACTCTAGTGCATAAACACTAAGTGATCATGTAATCAGTTATCAAACCTTAGTTTATGTAATATGTATCACCACACAAACATACACACATCTCTATTCAATGAAGACAGCAGCTGGAGCAGCATCACCATCTATCTATCTGTGCAATAATAAAGGCAACTCAAGTATCCCGTCAGCTGTCAAATTAAGATCTTAGTGAGTGTATGTCATCTGCCAGAAAACTTCTGTACTCTATCCATGACCCGTTCCATCCTTACAGTCCCATTTGCTTTCTTGATAAATGTATCTAGCCTAATCCTGTCCTGGTTGTTGATATTGCCATTTCCAACACACTGCACCAAAGTAAAGGACACTGTTCACTATTACACTGTAACATATATGCTGCTTATTTGGCGCAGATTGAATGATCTTTTTTCATATAAAAACATAGTAAATTCAAACAGTCAATATTTAGCACTACAGGCATGTCCTGTTTATTTATAGGGATGGAACCATGGCTCTAGCAAGAACGTCCGGCCAAGTCCTAGCGAACCCTGACAACATGGCTGTTTTCTGTTCAGGACGCAAGCAATTGGAGCTGCAGAAGACACTACAGCTGTATGTTTACCTGCAGATCCACCAGCCCATGGCAGACAGAAAGAGAGAATGGTGAATTACATCTTTGTCAGAACTCTGGCCTGGCCGCTGCCCACAATGACTGTCCATGTCGGAATTGCAGTCCTTGGGACAGATATGCCCAAGCTAATGAAACAAGATCTGCTGGTGTCAAGAGTCAGTTGATTTGTTCATAATCAATCCAACTGCTTATTTACAAATCAACTGATAATTTGTAAGGGCAGCAGTCAACAAGTGCTGAGTGTTATCCCATATCTTGTTCTCCGCTGAGAGCACAGGGAAATTCCATCTTATGGCTGGTATACACTGGTATGACTCTCTGTACCCTTCGACCAAGCCTGCCATGGATCCACCAGGTAAAACTCTCTGTATATGGCCGACTTGGACACCTGAAATAAAATAAGGCCTAAATAAATATATCAACTATGTACAGTGGCGCAGTGGTTTAAAGCTTTGGACTCGGCTTCAGACTCTCAACTACGAGAACGAAACCATGTGGTGCTGTGTCGAACCTTGGGCAAGTCTGTTCACCCGTCATTGCTCCAATTCACTCAGCTGTGTAAACAAGTAACTGGCTATAGACGATGGTGGATATTTGTACACAAACCGTCTTGATTAATTAATTACAGCTTGGCTGGATGCTTCCCACAGTCATGAGATGGTGTTTAATTAAGTAGGTCTGCCAGGGAGTAAAGTGTAAAGCACTTTGACAAGGACAATGCTAAGCAGACATTGGGTCAAATACATTGACATTTATTTAAATACAAATACTCTTGAGGGATCCAAATACTTTTTATTCCTAAACATCAATTACAGATACTTAAAAAGTATTTAAATACTTTCAAATACAAATGTATTTGCCCCCATGTTTGAGGATTGGATACCGCACTATATAAGAACTGTGTTGACAGGTGACATATGAAAATGGAGGTAACTCAATCCATTATCATTGTAGAATACATGTTGTGTTTTTATAAAATCATTGGAACGGTTTTTTAGTTCTGACATAGTGGACAACTGGGCATGCTACTCGAAATATTCTAGAATGATCCTAAATCAGTTACTGTTAAACATTAATTGTTGGGTATATTTCTACTATAGAATAATGTGTGGTGTTTTCATTGTATGAAATATCATTTGTATTATATAAATGTTGTATCATGTTAGTTTGCTTGGTGTTCTGGTTGCTCTAATGTTATTTTCATTGTCAATAAATTGTGAGCAACACATTTCACTGTTTATAATACATGAACATATACTTACATTTTTGTTGGCAGATACATGTGAAAGTTGTCTAACCGGTTACATTTGGAAGCACTGTCTGCTCCAAACACAGAATATAAAATCCATGGCCATTTGTAATATATCATGGCACATCTGAAACAGAACCAGATGTTTAAATTAGTTTTTCATGAATTAGAAATATTAGTAGCACAATGTGGAACCTGACGGCTACTATTATGGTTACCTCGCCACTATTATGGTTACCTCGACAACAAAGTTACATTGCAATTAAGATCACCGCAGAATATACATAAATATATCCACATATGTTATAGTTTAGAATATTTGTTCTGCTAGTTGTGTTACTTTTACCCAGTTCAAATTGTTATATTTAATAGAGACATTCCACTGTACATATATTTCAGCTAAAAAAAAACTATTATTCAGCATGAAGTCGATTTCATAAAGAACATGGGTGGTGATTTTCTTTTTTATTTAGCCCTCCAGAATTATGCTCCAAACTTTCCCTTTAAATATACCACGCCTATTAAAAGAACAATCAATATTGACACCACATAGTTAGATAATTAATCTTTCCCCTATATGGCTATAGTTCGATCTACTGGTGTGTTCTATTTATATCTATGATTGACACACATCTGTTTCATAGCCGCACATGTCATGCTATATCAATAATACAAAAGCATGCCACAGTCGCTACTGTTAATATAATAATGTCCAGTATTTGAAAAACAACAATTAATCTGCATTTTTGTCACAGTTGTGGACAATTTGGAAATTGATTCCTGAAAACAGTTTTAAGCTAGGGCGAAGGACCGAGCCTGTCACTCTGTGTGGGTGTCACGCTGACATAAATCGCAGAGCCATGACCCCATATGATATTTGTTTCAAATTGGGAAACCTCACGTTGTGTATAACATATCCGACACTACACCACTGATTTGGAGAATAATACACGGCATGGCTGTGACTAAGAAGAAACTCGCCGAATCCCGGGATCGAATGCGAGGCCATCAAAATACCTGTCAGTGTTTCGAAGTTTCAGCGAGTTTCGACCACTTGTCAATGTCGCCTCGGCTTGTTACTCGCCTCTGCATTTCGGCTTCCGGCGGGTCTTGTTTACCAGCGCGTTCAGTGGTGGATCCATGGCAGACTTGGTCGAAAGGGCACAGAGAGTCATACCAGTGTATATCAGCTTCTGTGCTCTCGGCGGAGAACAAGATATGGGATAACACTCAGCACTTGTTGACTACCTTACAAATTATCAGTTGATTTGAAAATAAGCAGTTGGATTGATTATGAACAATTGCTTGCTCTTGACATAAGCAGATCTTGTTTCATTAGCTTGGGCATATCATCCCAGGACTGCAATTCCGACCTTCTGGTTGGTCATTGTGGGCAGCTGACCAGAACAGTTCAAACAAAGATGTATTCACCATTCTCTCTTTCTGTCTGCCATGGGCTGGTGGATCTGCAGGTAAACATACAGCTGTAGTGTCTTCTGCAGCTCCATTGCTTGCGTCCTGAACAGAAAACAGCCATTTTGTAAGGGTTCGCTAGGACAGGCCGGACGTTCTTGCTAGAGCCATGGTTCCATCCCTATAAATAAACAGGACATGCTGTAGTGCTAAATATTGACTGTTTGGATTTACTATGTTTTTATATGAAAAAAGATCATTCAATCTGCGCCAAATAAGCAGCATATATGTTAGTGTAATAGTGAACAGTGTCCTTTACTTTGGTGCAGTGTGTTGGAAATGGCAATATCAACAACCAGGACAGGATTAGGCTAGATACATTTATCAAGAAAGCAAATGGGACTGTAAGGATGGAACGGGTCATGGATAGAGTACAGAAGTTTTCTGGCAGATGACATACACTCACTAAGATCTTAATTTGACAGCTGACAGATACTGAGTTGCCTTTATTATTGCACAGATAGATAGATGGTGATGCTGCTCCAGCTGCTGTCTTCATTGAATAGAGATGTGTGTATGTTTGTGTGGTGATACATATTACATAAACTAAGGTTTGATAACTGATTACATGATCACTTAGTGTTTATGCACTAGAGTTGACAGTGCTCAGTCATGCAATTTCCTAATGTTGGTAAATGTGGTATTGAATACATAATTGGTAAAATAATACTGTGTCTTACAAACATTTCACTCCAGTCCAGAGATGGGGTAATCGTACTCGTGTACTTGTACTCGTACTCGAGTACGAGTACGAGTACTTTTTGAGTACTCGTACTCGAGTACGAAGGAAAGTAATCGTACTCGTACTCGACTACATTACCAAAGTAATTGTACTCACGATTACTTTTCACGATTAAATTTTTTCATATGAACAGTTGCAAGCAAATAATATTTGCTTGTCTAATATATTATATTAGACAGATAAAAATGGCAATATTAGAAGTAATCTAATAAATGTAATAATAATCAAGGTATTCATTTTCTATTACTGTTGAGCATTTCAGTTAAATAAATATTCAGTCAGATTTCTCTAATTAATACCTTCTCTTCCCAGAGAAGCAACATCTCATCACCCTCCTGCTTAGTACAAAGTACAAGTTATATTGTGACAGTCCCGGAGAAGCACTGCAGGAGATAAGCATCCCCTAACATCTTGCTTTGTAATTTTAGAAGCCAGGCCATATGCCCCACCTGTACTGTTTGCTCTGTCAGTATGGTGTGAATGACTGGTCATATTTTGGTTAGCTGCTAAATCCCTGTCTAGTATTATGTTTAATTAAGTGCAAACTGTAAACCTGTCTAAATCCACAACTATTCTGTGTTTGTCCCATCCAGACATGGGGTCAAATACATTGAAATTTATATTTAAATACAAATATTCTTGAGGGATTACAAATACTTAGTATTTAAATACGAATACATACTTTTTCATATATTTTTCAAATACTTTTCATTTTGTATTACTATGTAAATATAAGAAAAGCAACACATATATTGAGACATCTAGTTTATAGGCATAATTAATGTTTTGCTCATATGAGCAGACCAGTGCTGGGGGTATTGTTAACAACTGCATCAGTGACATTTGACTGAAGAAACGTAAAGGGGCCAAAATATATTGTTTTGGCATGTTAAACCAGGAGGTCCATAATAATATAATGCCTATATTTGCACTCAGAAGAGACACTGCTGTCATTTGCTAATGTTTGTGAGGCTCAACTAAAGTCAGCCGAAACAGAGATAAACTGGTGCCAATTTGAAGCCTGACTAAGAACAAAAGGGGATATTGACCTATGGTCACTGTTAGGTATTAATCATCACTCGGCTCTGAGCAATGCAAGTTGTGGTCATACAGGTCCATGTGGGAAGCCTGCTGCTAAGTGTCTTCATCAGTAATTAGCAATGTTGGGTGAAGTTGCAGTGCATTAATGAGTAATCAGTTTGGCAGGCATTACATGTGACAGTGAAAAAGAAATGTTGATACTGACAATGTATTTGAAAAAATATTTGAAAAAAAGTCAAAATACTTTAGGAAAGTATCTAGATACAAATACTTTTCATTCCTAAACGTCAAATACAAATATTAAAACAGTATTTAAATACTTTCAAATACAAATGTGTTTGACCCCCATCTGAATATACTACATATTTTAATTGGATACTCTTTTGAATATACCCCCCTGGTTTTGAGTGTTGTTATTGTAATGTATTTGATGATGTGTATTTGAAATTTGTAAATGCCTCCATATTTGTATTTGATTCAGAAACCATAAATTAGGTTATTGCAGCGTTAAATGATTCATCCAATACCTATGAAAGTCGTCTAATTATTAATAATAATAACACCTGGATGATGGATGCTTGATAATCAGTTCAAGACATTAGTGACAGCATAACAAATTAAAGAATGACACCTAGGATTCCATGAAAGTCATGCTATATTGAAAACAGGATATTCATTAAAGTAATCATGAAAGTAATCATGATTACATTTTAAATAATCGTGTACTCGTACTCGAGTATATTGTAAAATAATGTTTTCGTGTACATTTGTTTCTAGGTACTGTACTCATCGTATTCAAAGTAACGTGATACTCGAAATTACATTTGTATTATCTTTCCTCCATCTCTGGTATATTGTTAACTGGCAAATGTCATATTGAGACATCACGCTAATATGCATGGTGGATCATCTGACCTACTTGCTAAACCATTGGATTAATTTTTGTGTGAATTACATTAGTGATTTGCACGACCCCAATGGTTGAGGGTTGAGAATTCCACTCATTGTGGTGGAGAAGAAACTGATTCCAAATGTTTCTACCTGAAGATCTAGTGTTGTATTGGATAGAGTGATCTTGTGGGATATCTACAAGTCACGTTCATCTAGTATATTATGCTAGTCTGTTAATATTTCTTCTTGTTTGCTCAGTGTGTCCCCAATATTTCAAGAAACTACCAATAAAGACAATAATATTGCAAATTTGCAAAAGTGATTTTTTTACAGTACATAAGTTATGTCTCATCATAGCTAATTATTCATCATTTACTGTAAGCCTGTAACATGTCCTAGTATCAATGTTGTATGAGTATCTGAACTGATACAGCACACAGAATTTGTAATTTGTTCTCTCACTGAACAAATAACATGAATGATTGAAAACAACATTCACAATGCTATTTTTTATGTTTGAATAATATGTTTACTGAAAAATATAGCAGTCATGTTGGCACTTTCAGAGCGGCCAACCTGAAAATAGGAACTGCATACGTAGCTACGAAACTCGAAAGGCAGTACTTTTGAAGTTATTTAGCGAGTGATATCAAAGTGCCTATATTATCGTTCATGCGGATTGACTATGACGTCTACTGTCTGGCTTGCATTCAGCTGTTTTTGTGTTATTGACATGTAGCTTTACCTTATTTTTATGCCTCTGTTCATGCAAACGTGATATATACCATTCAAAGTGGGATAAAATAAAACAAATAATAATGAATAACTATATCGGACGGCCTAACTCGCTTGGACCTAGTTAGCGGCTCCATGATCCCGTGTACATACCTTCTAGAACGTTAACTGTGGTGGACGTTTAGAACAATATCAGTATGTACATAAGTCATCTCGACAGACATCGCAATGTGTCTAATGGTACAAGATTCAAATAATTTAGATACAGAAGACTTAATAATATTTACTAACCTTCTTGCGCGCTTTGATGACTTGGCTACGGCGACGGAAGGATTCGACCGGTAACCCGTTTCGAGCGACTATCGTTGGTGATTAAATATCGCGCTAATATCGTTTGCACAGCTCCATACTTGAAAACTCGACGTCGCCGACGTTTCTGCGGATCTTGACCCAGTATATACGGTGAGAAACATCCTATTGAAAACGTTCTGAACGGATGTCCTTCTTCGAGTTCGTATCTTACAACATTGTGTTACAACGGCGATAGCATTACGACGCAATCGGACACGTGACTTTAAGGCCGGTTCTGCGTGCTGAGTGGTCAGACCACGGTCAGACAACAGGAAGAGGCGCATCATGGACGCCTCTATGAAGCCGATGATTTCAGTAAAATTATCCACTTTGGAATTATTTTACTAATAAACCACTGACGTTAAAAATGTGATTACCGTTCAGAATGGTTGCTTTGTATTAGCTCTTTCACGTGCATAGCACTTAATATTTCCCTTTTGGTTCCCTTTAAAAGCCCCAAGAACTGGTACATTTTCAATTTGCCTATTTTATCCCCATAAATTATAATTTCCAACTTCCCTATTTTGCATTAATGTATCTTCAGGTAAAGAGGTAATACACAATAAATTGGTATTTGAATGTTTCTAAGGGCATGTCTGGGCATCCCACAAAAGCTAAAATATTCACATTTCCGTAGTCTGTCCTAGCATGACTTGTGTATTCACAAACTTATGTATTAGAGAACTGTTTGGTCTCTTCTTCCAGCTATATACTGTTGGTAGATTCTGTCCTGTGACTGACCTATTGTTAGTGGCTGGCTGAAGCTTATGTCAATAATACATTAGATCCATGTTAAGCTAAGAAGTTTCATGTAGTTTCAACCTTTAGACTACTGATGTTCAGAGTAGAGGTTAACCTGTATTTTAAAAGCATAGGTTAGCTGAAATATATGTTTTATTCTAATAATTGTCATCACTAAGAATTAAGTAATTACTAATAGTTGTTACTTGATAACATTTGCAAATAATTTTGTTTTGCATATTTACACAAGTTCAGTGTATCTCTGACACTTGACAGACATTTGCTGTCCACAGAACATGTGTCCAGAGATAGCCAGGACAGTATAAATGCTCATTGTAGTTGCACACAAGAAATGTGAATTGGATTGAATCCTTCTGAAGGGATCTGAGTGCCACCTAAAATGACAAATTAAAACAATTAACATTAAAAATCAAATTTTCTACAGGCGAGATTGCAATTCACCAACTCTCCTGCAGTATATCTACAATCAATGGAAATTGGCATAAATAGAAGAGTATTGGGGATAAAAATTCAACACTATGTTTAATAATATATAAACTAATGTATACAATCATCACAAAATAGTATACCGGGTACTCAAATATTTTATTTCTAGGTGTATCTTCAACGACATGATTATTATAATCACTCCACTAACCATGTCATCATTTGACCTCCAGTATGACCCTCAATGATCTGTAACTATGATTGACCAAAATCACAATAACAGAATTATAGTCCATGGGACTTAAGGCTCTCTTGGCCCATTGTTAACTAATGATGACTCTTGCATATCCTGATTGATTACTATGTCTAACAATTATTGTATGTTGTGTCTCTGAACTCAGTTTCCAAAAGATTTAGGCACCATTGAAGTTTATTGTTTTTCTGCTTCCTTTCTCTTCCCTGCTTATTACTATTAGATGTATTTTTATTTGTTAACAAAGCAATACAAATAATACATGATCATCATCATCATCTGAATAGCCAAAAAATTACATAACTAGATAATCATCAGTAAAAGTTACACAAGCACAAATTATTGTATAGTCCATGCCAAAAATTAGAAAACAATTATGACAGACATAGATGGTTTTGTCTTGTACCAGATACAAATAAGTTTGTGAAATATTTTTTTTTTACAGAAGTAGAAATGTTTCAAAGAGTTTTTTTTTTATAGATAACCTATATAAAACATATTATCCATTATGGTGACTAAGTGTATGTGTACAATTGCAGTGTGAATATTTTTTCTTCAGGTTTGGAGCACACTTTTTGCCATTCAATTTGGCAGACCAGATTGCACAGAGAGCTGGCTTAAGGAGCTTGTCCTATTCTTGACAACAAGGATTACCAAGGTTAGCTGAAGTTCAGTTTTGTAGTATAAACATTTAATATTTGTCGGTGACAGAACAGGGGAGCCAGGTAAATATGTAAATACGTTTTTAAAATGCAAGTGACCAAAAAACCCTCTCTAGCATACTGTTCCTATAAAAATCATAACTTCACTAATATTGGTCATAAAAATATGATGCATCATTTTAATGCTAAACACTGCTTTATTATAATAAAATTTTAATACAGTAGAACCTGTCTTCAGCGGCCCCCGCGACAAGCAACCACCTGCTATGTATGGACAGTTTTCCAATGTCCCGATCACTTTTCAACGGAAATGTCCCTGATATGAATGGCCACCTGGTGGACACGGATAGCGATTTTTTGTTATTTTTCACCTGCTAGGGCAGACAGTTAACTTTATTTTGAAAAATAAATTTTGATAATATTTTAAAGATAGCGGCGACCATTTCCTGTTCAGCACAATAAATGCTGGGAACGGAGAAAGCGCGTGGGATCTTGATCTCGACCCACAGCTGGTGACCCATTTAAATTTACAGCCGCTTGCAATCGATCTATCCACACATATTTTTCTCCAAGTTTCTAGTTATGTCAAGCGACAACAAACGTAAGATAGGCCTACTGAGTTTATGCTAAGTTTCATGTTAGTTTAGGATAAAACCAGAATTTCTTAAGCTCATTTATGTAGCGACGCCGCGATAAAATACTGACGTTACGCCACGGTAATCTACGGCCTGCGCGTTACTGGCCCCAGTGATGTCAAGTTACCATGATTTTGATTTGTGAATTGTATTCTTTACAGGAATTTAAATGATTTTATTTTGTAACCTAGTGTGTGTGTGTATAAGTTATGAGACAGAAAGTTTGACAGCTGCAAGAAGTCGTTTTCATGGTTAGATCAGAAAGTAAATGATCGTTTTGTGCCGCTGAAACGATAAACAAAATGTCGACTGCAGCGTGAGTACCCACACTCCGTGATGTGACAGCACTGTTTATCTCCTCAGACCAAAAAAATATTAATTTGAAATAACAATCAGATAACTATTCAAAATTAAACTTATACTGAAACATGTCATACACAAAATAAATTAATATGTTGTTGTTGTTAATGTGTCATCTCATTTACTATTTTCTAATTTGTATTTTGTGTATGTTAATACTTAGTTTTGTTATCAAAAGCATATATGCTATATAGACAATATTTACTTTGATAAGCGTAAACATATGAATTAATTCAAAACATTCTTAAATGAGGGGTTCTACTGTAATATTAAATGTGATATTATTACACTTTCATTCATTTTTACGGTAATATAACTGTGGGCGTAAATGCGATTTATGTATGTTGTAATGTGGATTTTAATAAAGAATGTAAAATTGGCGCAAATTCCTGTTCCTCTGACGAGGGGACACCTGCAATGTAGGGACACTTGCTTGGATGGACAGGTGTCCCTACAAGACAGGTTCTATAAAACAATCTAAAATCATGGGGATATTTCTATCTGAAATTGAATTAAGAAAATCAAAAATAAACAATCCATCCTGCTGCCAGGGAGTGAAGGTATGGATGAATATACTTTGCCGTTTAGACATATGTAGAGAAATGTTGCTCTGCTAATTTGTTGAATTTTCACACCAAAATACCCTCAAAGTCAATCTAACTACAGGAACTATTGTAATAACCTTGTTTATGAATACTGTCAAGCATTTTGTCAAAATATAAATGCAGAAACGAGATAATCCAAAGGAAAGTTGTGAAACTTTGGAAAATTTGAAACCACAGTTCTGATTGGCTGAATCAACTGAACCCATGTGACTTATTTTTGGCAGATTAGCCACGCATATAGCTTTCTTTTGCTATCACCTGTGTGGGGGGTGTAGACTTTTTGAATGGATGTGTATATTCATTCATCAGGGCATAATAAAATCTCCCATATATGGGCTGCGTCAACATCACATGCTTTGTAAACTTGATTGTGAAATATCTGTCGCCAAATCTATGCAAGGAAAAATATACATGATTTAGAAAAATCTGTCAGTATTCAGTAATACCAAATATTTGCATGTCAGTTACGTGTGGTGGAAATGAAAATTGCTATAACAGAGGTAGGTGCCATTGGGCCGATTTTCGGCCCTGATCACCTGCAGGGTTAATTCTTTAAAATATTAAGATTTAACTGAAAGTAAAATTATTTCATCTGATTAATGCTATCACATAGAAACCTACTGAAAATATTGATATTTTGTTTGTGAAGTGTTTCTGTTATTTATGAAATAAGTTATCTAATATGTACTTCAAAATGTTCACCTTTGGCAAGCAACCCTTGTTATGTCAATGACTGCAGGCACTACTCTCAGAAATAAAATGTATAGTTAGTATTCAGACAATTTTATTTTAACATATCCAAGACATCGATTATGTTGTAGTAACTTTCACCTATGTACCATGTATGCTTCGACAGTGTGTGTGGCTTCCATATTTTGGAGGCCATAGTTGCCCTTGATTGATTGGTGTCTTCTTTTTTGTTATCCAGGTGGCTGTTACTGTATTCTTCAGTTTGTCTTCCTAGATACTGTTTTCACGCTTTTTCAGTCTATGATATGGTTTTCACTTATTATGTGTTCTGTGAGGAATAATCTGCATGCTGTTTTGTTCCACTTCAGGTATCCCCAAGTGAAACACTGGAATTGTACTGGGTGACTGATTTCACCAAGTACAACCCACTTGTTGAGAAACAGTTCAGTGAATGTGCATTCGAGGCACTTGATGATCCGGCCACAACGCGGGTGCTGTTTGACAAAGCCAGCACCTTCAAAGGCGACAAGATTCGTCAACTTCTCTCTTTTCTGTTCCAAACAAACTGGCCAGAAGACTCACTGTCAAAGACAATGTCTGAAGAACCCAGCATTGTTCTCAAACACCTCCTCAGCTGGCCACCATTTGCCCGATATTTGGAGTTAGCTTGTGAGTGAATAATGTTATTCCTAATGAAAAAATCCTTCTCAAGTGTGTATTATTTAGCATTTCTGATTGCCATGACAACTGCTGCCTTGTAAAGGAATAATAATTATAAGCCCACATCTTTTTGGCCTAAAACGTTGGAAATCTACAACAGAGGCACATAAAAACAGAAAGGTTGGTCAGTCTCCAAAATTGATACATACTAGTCATAATGAGTAGCATTTATTCCTTCAATTTAAAAAAGTCAGTTCTCATTAATAGCAGTGGGTTGGAGTTATCTTCATCCACCTTTAAGAAAAGAAACATAATTATGCCTACATACATAGTACAGTATATAAAATTATTTACACAGTATATATATATACTGTATATATGTATATATATATATATATATATAATATATATATATATATATACATGTATATATATACATGTACATCTAGCAACAGCATACATCTATGTATACATAAAATGCTGCCATAGATAGACCACTGTTTTCAAGCTGAACAAAGCCGGTATTTAACCTTTTGACCTGGTTGCATGGATAATTGTAAAATCAAACTGTTAGTATAAATGTTAAATATACCCAGATATAATTATATCGATACTTTGCGTCCATAAAAATGTAGTATAACTTTATGGATGTTTCTTTCTGCAGACAAGTCCAACAAGTCCGTGTTTGATGAACAATGCTGCTATCTCATTGATATTGCAATCGGTTCTCTCAACTCTACAGTTGAAGACTTGATGATAGGTCAAACAAGAATTGGCACACTGAAGTTAATATCTACTCACAAAGATGCCCTGCAAGAGATTTGCACTGTTCAGGGGAATTGGAAGCAGTTGTGCCACATTCCTGAACCTGCAGATGGGGAGACATCACTCATTGGTGTGTTGCTGAAGATACTGAAATGGCGACAGTCAGAGTTGCACCAGATAGAAACCAAGAAGGCAGCCATCATGAACATGCTTGGAATGGTGAAAAGACTCAAATCAGGTTTGCCAATCCACCTTTGAGCAACAATTTATAACGTAAATATGGTTTCTTTAAGGATGTGCTCCTTATGAAATGCCAATAATTATTGTCATGTCTTAAAATCTGCTTGTCCTGTCTTAACCAGACGTGCTGTTTATTAAGTGTTTATGAATAGAAGGTGACACATTAAATAACGATAAATTTGCACAATAGTAACTGTGGTAACCATAACTTCGATCAGGTAGTTCATGCTTTGTGGTTTTTGCAAAGAATGTTACGATTAAATATAGCATCAGAATGAGAGAAAAGGTCATCAGGTTACTTGCAGCCTAAAACCTGTGACTTGACGAAGAAGCCACTTGAGGCCTTGTACAGGATCATCTTCTAATTCGATTAGCTTTTCTCTGGTGCAGTGAAAACCATCGTTTTGAGCTCGTTCTTTTTGATGAGGTCAAAACCTGGGACCGTGTTTGTGAGAAATAGATCCAGGATGATTTCTTTTGCTTTGCCATTTTTGAGAGCATGCAACACATCATGACCTACTTCGTCTGGCTTAGCTGCTCCTGAAGGAAACCTGGTCAATGGTTGGCATTCTTGAGCTGAAATGAGTCGATAGACGTTTAGAAAAGGTCTTGCTGTCTCTCTGCTTCGCTGCCTATGTGATCTGCCATATGCCACGTAGCCTCCAATTCTCCTTTGGTGTGTGCAGTGAAGATGTGACATTGGGTTATGGCATAATTACTAGTGATTCCACAAATTCCAGCAGAATATGTACCATAACCTAATTTTGACTTACCAACATGCGATGGTATTCAACTTTCTAATAAACATTTGGTGTACAGCTTAGCAGTTGCCTTCAAGAAGGTATCTTCTCCTGTTTTTAATGTTTCGAAGTTTACTTGGTCATTACCTGATGCTGTCCAATTTTTCATATCTCAGTTGCTTCTTTCGGCTTGGTACTCAGTTCACTATCATATAGCTCAGTGCACCCAGGTTATTTAGAAGTGTAATTAGTATGTCTGCATTCTTCTGCTTTTCCTCAGACCTGAAAAATCCTAATGTTATACCTCATGGAAAATGAGGTACTACATACCACATGGTCAAGCAAAGCTTGATATGTGTGCCCACAACATTCACAGTTTTTGAGATTGAGAGGTCATCTTGATATCAAAATTAATCTTATGACCGTTTGCTTTTGGAGAGTAGGCATTATATCCTACATATAACTACAAATAGAAACAGACTGTACACACATGATAAAAAAACACTAATTTATTAAATGTCAAGAATTTCCTGAAGTTCTGCGAGATATTCTTGTGCCTACTCAACTGGTCTGTTGATAAGTATTAAATATTAATTGTAAATATGAATTTCTGCCTATTAATGACATGCTGTGATGGTGATTGCAAAAGAGGAGGGGAAGTCTTCGTTTTTTTATTTTCAGTCGATACAGATGACCTGCAAAAACAGTTGGAAAGCATTAACGACGACATGCCACTGATTCAACTGTGTGATCCATGCCAGTACACAGAAGCGACAGCCCCACACACAGGCACAATCACCACAGAAGTGACGTGCTTCGATATCTCTGATGATGTGGAAGACATGCTGGGCACACTATCAACTTCACGGATCATTGAGAGTCAACTGTTTGACTCACTGTGGACATGGCAAGGCCAGAGGAGACAAGCAGAAGAAATTGACCGACT
Organism: Ridgeia piscesae; assembly: GCA_025642075.2. NCBI lineage: Eukaryota > Metazoa > Annelida > Polychaeta > Sabellida > Siboglinidae > Ridgeia > Ridgeia piscesae. The sequence goes on from JAODUO010002504.1 coordinate 19,897, forward strand.
GTCGCTGGACGACATTGTCACACATGTATGGCTGCCAGTCAAGAAACAGTATCATGCCTTATGCACACACCTCCAGAATGGCTCTATCACATTGCAGGATGTAGACAGGTTTCTGAAACCATACATCAACAGGTACCCTGACCTGATGCGGGAGTTCGAACTGATGTTTAATCCTGCATCTGATACGACATGGATCAAACAGCGAGTCCACCAGGTACAGCAGTACCATGAGTTGGACCAGTGTTGCCATGGTGCTGAGTTGATCAAGGAGGCAAAGGATGTATTTCAACTGACAGGGGATTTCACCGTACTTGAAGTCATGATAAGAGCGGTAAGCAGTGTCTGATTATATCACATTGTTGTTTAATAACAAAGTGATATATAAGTAACTCACAATGTGATATAAATTAATCATACAGCAACAGAATGAACTTACAATAAAGGTTATTGACAGTTATTGGTGACAGTGTTTTTTTTTATAGAAACCCATTGTCATAATATGTGATCTGTTCTAACGAAATGAGTCACATGTCAGCAAACTTGATTTCGAGAAAACACCGTATAAACATTGCACAGTGATATTCGATGATTTTGACTTTTCGTCACCAAGGCACACTTTAATTTCTTTTCTATCAACTGGCAAGGCATATTTTTTCATTTATATTACTATATAGTACAGTTTGTAACCTTTTTAGAAAGGCTACGTAACATTTCATGTATAAATTTCATAAAATAAAACCGATAAATCGCACTTGTTCGAGTCGCATCCTTCAAGGTTTCCCTCGATGCATGGCGAACATATTTGGTACTACGGGAAAGCCCAGCATGTCCACTGTCTGAATCTGCTAAAGGAATTCCCCAGTGACATCAACTTTAGCCAATAGAAGAGCTTTACTGAGAGGCCTATCTGTAAACAAACGTCACCAGTTTTGGGGCATGGCTCATAGTGGTCCCCTAATTGGCTTAAAGCTGCGAGCACATGTGCTGTGCACACTCGCTAGCCGTAAACAATGTGGAATTGACTGGGTCGCCGCTATGAAATATTGCTAAATACTCAGATTATGTTGCGATAATCACAATAAACGAGTTGCAAGACATATATTTGACAATGAGCATTACTTTGGAGGGTGTTTCGATTATATCAAAAGGTGAAATAGAAGCAAAAAGCTGAACTTGGAATGACAACACACTCGATCATGTACCTGCGCGACCGCGCATTTCAAATGCGATTTTCTCGGTTTGTAGCTTTCTACCATGGGCATATTCAGTGTTGAATAACTTTGCCTTTGCATGAGCTAGGTCCATGATTTTTGCACCATTGGAAAGCTTAATAAATATTCTTTGCAATGGTGTGACTAACTCATTTTGTTTTTTGACGTGTGACTCATTTCGTTAGAACAGGTCACATATCTATTTTCTGCATTTTTCTCATGTACAATGACTAAGGTCTTCAGATTTGTAAATGTTGTTGTTTTCAAAAAGTCAAAACAAGAAGAATTTTGGTAGAGGCATATATTGTGCTTGAAATGTTACTTTTATATGGATTTTCAATTAATATGATCAGGCGAAAACTAAATAATTTTATTGTCTTTTCAGGTGAAAGACAAAACTTGTCTTCTGCACTCAATCACGAATGATGTCAAAGCTAAGCGTCACCTGGTCGGTATGACATCTGACAAAGTTGAGAGCCTCCGCATCCTGACAAAGTGTAGAGCTCTCATAGACTGGTTGAAACTGAACATTAAAGGTAATTTCTTTGCTTAGGTTAGAAACGTATTAATTAGGTATATAATTGAACTATTTAACAGTTTACTGCGCAGACCAAAACTGCACAACCCCTCGTATGCGCAGACATCCAAAACCGCCCAGTAAACTCACAGTTCGTGGGCCTTTCGTTTACCGCGATCAGATTCTTCTTTTACATTAACCAGCCAGCTCAAACTGCTGATCTATAAGCTCTATGTAGGTCACAGAAACATTTGCTGTCGCCATCTTGTGAAAAAAAATTCGTTTGCGAATTAAGTGAGTTTATTTGGAAGGATGTTGAGATATGTTCGTCTAGTTGACCTCTGACATTGTGCGACATTTGGCAGATTTTACTGAGATAATTTCTCGACGATTTCGAGTCGGATATCGATGTTTGCAACGTGAATAATGTCGACAGCGATCACGGAGACCTTGAAATACGAAGAAGATGACCCATCGCCGGCATGCTAATTTCACTGATATGCAGCCATTTTGTTGATCGGATCACCGTCCGTAATTTGTTTGGTTTATTTATCTTAGGGTATTTTATTAATATGCACTAGGGTCACATTGCTTCTGATAAGGAAGCATCTATCTGTGAAAGGAGTGTGCTATCTTTCGTTATTCGAGTGTTGATTGTTGATTTTTACATACAAAAAGAGCATTCCATTCAGCAATATGATTGGTAAACGATAGCCATTTTGTAAATTATGGCATGATTTTTGTCTCCAGTAATGTTGGCGTTGTTTACAAAAGCAATTATAATTCGAAAACTAACAGTCAAAATTGGATAAATGTTTTACTAGGATAAAACTAACATACATTGCTTATTTATTTTGTCATCATAATTGTTGAAGTTTGCTTCAAGATGGGAAATGTAATTGATTGCAACACAGCAATTTTAATAACACATTTTATTCACACAATCATTCCATGTATAGTGCAATTAATTGCATATATGTTCGTGCATCGGTTGTCGAGTTATTCGAATTTTAATGCAAGCAGTATGCAGCGTAATTCACAGATGGCTGCCATCTTAAAATTTTCTGCCCACAGCACGGTCTAAAATAACAAGGCTGTCTACCCAGTAAAGTGTTAATAATCAAGCCCATGTCTTAGACTTTATGATCAAGGAGAAGATGGTTTCCCGGATTATTTGTAAATGACATTTGTTAATAGGCAAATTTAAAACATGTTTAGTTAGAATGTCCCTGATTGGTACATAACATTTGTCTAATGTTTGATAAACAAAATAATTTAAAAAAACCTTAGCAGATGGGGATTAATCACTAAATGTTAGTGATATACAGAGATATTATTAACACACATTTGGGTAATTGATGCATGTCTGTATTCCTCAAACAGACGTGAAGGAGCTGAACGTTCTGGCGGAACTTGCCATGAGCTCGGCTGCTGGCCAAGGCGATCTTGAGGTGGAGCGAGTCCTGTGTCTGCTTGCGGCCGTCAATGGTTATGCTCCCTTCATATACAACCTCCCGGAAGATGCTGACTTCAAGCACTTCATGAAGCTATGTGACCACATCTGGCGTGCTCTTGCCAGTGACAAGAATCTTCCAAAGAAACTGGTATGTCATTAGAATTATGATGGACACTACCAGATTAAATAATTTTGAAGCAATAACCCAAGACTTGAGGTGTCATCATTGATGATGGTAGTGCACTGTTTCTGCAATAGTCTGGGGATGTCGTAGTGTTGCAATCAGTCCTTCCCGAATTTCTGCAATTCCTTACAGTCTTCTGCTAGCTTTCTCAACATCTGCCCATCACGCTTTGGTTTGAGCACAACATATCGAGTAGGTTCATTGCATGGCTACCAACTCAGCACCTGTTACAGCCTGACATGACAGCGGCAGACTACAAGGCCATTTGTATATGCCTGCTTCTGCCATGCATGAGTAAAACATGGCCAAACATTGACCAGTCATTGAAGTGGATGCACATAAAAAGAGAGAAGTGGATCTCACTATCTCGGATGATATAGACTTACAATGCTCCAAAGTTAGAGTATTAATATAGTTATTGATGCTAAAGAAATACATGTTTGTAAATGATGCAAATAATATAGAAAAAGCCTAAAATGCTGATAGTGATAGTATAAATGAGTTATTTGATATTGTATCTTAATCAGTGCTTCTATATATTTTGATGTAGAAACTGGTAAGTTAAACTATAAAAATGCCTAACGATTATTGCCACACTATTGAGCTTAGCTCAAGGATTTATGTACTTATACAGATAGATATCAACTTTTTTGGGAAGTTTTCTCACCCACAAGTTTGGTTGTCTTTCAGCATGACACATGTCACCATCTGGACTGGCTGAAGAATGTAAAGGAGTCCCACGGCTCAGTGGAAGTGAACGCCATCAGTCAGGCCAAGGCCATCAATGCCAGGGGCATCTATCATGTCGGCAAACAGAAAGACCTTGAACCAGAGGTAGACTGCATTCTAACATTTCGACATTTGGGGCATTTGATAAATGTGGCGGGTATAATTATTGTTGTCGAACTGATGCAGTGCAACTACTGGTTAATCTGTAAATATCATGCAAGTGCAAGTTTAAACAGTTATGCATAATGTAGGATTCCATGCAGTGGCACCTATCCGTTTATACTGTAAATAATACTAGTTGACTAGTTGATATATTCCAGTAGATACAAAAGATCATCGTAATATCTAATTGTGGTTTGTTGATGTCACAAGGATGATGTATAAATCATGAGTCACAATATTGGCAAATGAAAATTTTAATGCACATAGAGTACTTGTACTACAGCACAGCAAGTTCATACATGTTGGAGCTATTTATTGTATGTACATTTGACAAATAATTGTCACAATTGAATTTTTGTATTGTTCCAGGCTAAAATAATGATATGATTGTTTTACTTGCTGAAGTTGCTCCTATAATGTGATAGACTCCATATAAAAAATAATCACATAATATTATTAAATTCATGTGAAGACAGGCCAGTTAAATATTTGTTATACCGTGAGAAGCTTCTGTGATTGTGACTCATTTCTGTTAACAGGAGTCACTTTAATAATAGGTGAAGTATACAATACTGTGATATACTTGTAGTATTTGAGGTCAAAATAAATATCTTGTTCTTGTAATAGTAAATCTTAATGTCATTTCCAGTACATCATGTTGTGTTCTGGTATGGTGTGTGTAGAGTCCTGAGAATGTTGTGCGTCTGGTGCTGCCACCAGAGACGAAGGGTGGTGAGAGAAAGAAGTACACATTCCAACAACTGCAAGATCTACAGAGCAAACTCATGTTGGTGGCTGGTAAAGCTGAGAAGGGAAAGGATGATGTTGACACATTTACTGAGGTACTACCTTTTGCTGGCTTTCAAAGACTTCTTTACTATGATGCAGTAGGAATTTCTGGATTTTATTGATGCATAGTTTTTTCTTGGATCAAGGTGGTTTTACAAATGGCATATTTTATTTTGTAAAATGTCCAAATTACCGTTTGCAGAATCATGACAACTATTTCTTCTACTGAGTAAATTTTACTATTTATCCTCGGCTATATTACAGTTGTGATAATCACCATTACAGATAATCCAAAATAATTTGCCGTGCGTTAGAAACTTAATCTTTGGAAAGGTATTTAACTCTACTGCGCAGACCGTCCAAAACTGCCCAACCGCTCGTACGCGCAGACCGTCCAAAACCGCCCAGTAAACTCACAGTTCGTGGGCCTTTTGTTTACCGCGATCACATCCTTCTTTTACATTAACCAACCGCTGATCTAAGCTTTATGTAGGTCATGGAAACGTGCTGTCGCCATCTTGTGAAAAAAATATTTGCGAATTAACTTAGTTTATTTGGAAGGATTTTGAAGTGCGTTCGTCTAGGTGACCTCCGATATCGTGCGGCATTTGGCGGATATTACTGAAATCATTTCGAGGCGGATATCGATGTTTGCAACGTGAATAATGTCGACTGCGATCATGGAGACCCTGTTATCGTCCATCTACGTTGTCTGTCCGACTTTTCGTTGTTGAGATTCGAAAAAGATGACCCGTCAGTGGCAGGTTCATTTCGCCGATATGCAGCCATTTTGTTGATCGGATCACTGTCCATACTTCGTTTGGTTTATTTATTTTAGGGTATTTTATTAATATGCACAATGCTTCTGATAAGGGAGCATCTATCTGTGAAAGGAGTGTGCTATCTTTCGTTATTCGAGTGTTGATTTTACATATGAAAAGAACATTCCAGTTGGCAATATGATCAGTAAACGATATCCATTTTGTAAATTATGGCATGATTTTTGTCTTCAGTCGCATTGGCGTTGTTTACAAAAACAATTATAATTTGAATATAACCGTCAAAATTGGATAAATATTTTTCTAGGATAAAACTAACATACATGGCTACATTAGTTCCACAGGATCACTGTTGTGTGTTCTAAGAATGTTTAATATGTAGCATGATGAAGTTGCTTATTTATTTTGTCATCATAATTGTTGAAGTTTGCTTCAAGATCTGAAATGTAACTGATTGCAACACACAAATTTTAATAACACATTTTATTTACACAATCATTCCATGTACAGTGCAATTAATTTCATATAGTTTCATGCATCGGTTGTCGAGTTATTCGAATTTTAATGCAAGCAACATGCAGCATAATTCACAGATGGCTGCCATCTTAAAATTGTCTGCCCACAGCAGGGTGTAAAGTAAGAAGGCTGTCTACCCAGTAAAGAGTTAAATCACTACATATATAATTCTGTAAATAAAACACAAGGTACCACTGTGTGTTCAAGTACTCACCTGGTTTTGGTTGGCACACAAAAATTGAAATAATGTGTGACTAGAATAGGTTATAAATGTGTTCCAGCATTGATTTGATTGATTTTTCAGAGTCGTGAAAATTGGGAAACTGACAAG
>JAODUO010002505.1:0-34731 GCA_025642075.2 Ridgeia piscesae
AAGCGTTTAGACAAAATAAAAGTGATGCAGATAGACAGCATTTACAAGATGATCTTAACAAGTTGACCGAATGGTCTGAGAAGTGTCAAATGGTTTTTAATTTTGGGAAGTGTAAGTGCCTCCACACAAGACATGGGAATGAAGATGAACAATATACAATTGGTGGTATGTACTAAATACTACCTTAAAGGAAAGGATTAACTATTGGTGCTGATGTGAAGGGATCAGAGCAGTGTGGAATTGCAGCAATGAAGGGAAACCAAATTCTTGGATTAATTAGGCGAAATATAGTGTACAAGGAAAAAGAATTAATAATACTGCTGTACAAAACAATAGCTAGGCCTCGTTTCTAATATTGTATACAAGCATGGAGGACATATCGCAAGAAGGATATTGATATGCTAGAAAGTTTACAAAGGAGAGCAGCCAAAGTTGTACCAAAACTCAGGAATATTAGTTATGAAATGCGTCTAAAAGAATGTGGTTTAACAACACCAGGAAATTGAGATGAAATCAGATAGATGTATTTAAAATATTGAATAGATATGAAAATATTGACAGAACTATTTTTTATTGGTTAAGGAAAACGAAGGACTAGAGGACGTGTAGTTACATTAACTAAGAAGCAGTGTAGACTAGATATTAGAAAATTCTCATTTTCGCAAAGAACAGTAAATGAACGGAACAGATTATCAGCTGATTGTGTAGGTGCTAATAGTGTTAATATATTTAAAAATAAAATCGACATATACCTAAGAAGGGTGGGGTACACTTAGATAGATAGGTTGGACTCTCGACAAGCCAAATGACTTCCTTGTCCACCTGTCAACTATAGACTAGAGTTGATACAGTCCAAGTGGCAATCTTGTTAAATCTTTTTCAGATTATTGTATGCCTGTACGATTGTGTGTATGAGGACTCCACTGAAAAGAATTCCAGTGTATATTTTAATGTGCGCTGTATTTAGCTGGGCCATCCTGAATGAATATATGTATTATTATTATATACAGCCGACCGGTCTCCAAGAGACGAGTTGTAATTCTTAGTTACCTCAGTACTCACCAGATGTCACCATCTGCGTTTGCGGTTTCACCGTAGTGAATGTGTCGTATGTGTTCTACGTGTGCTTTTGTTTTCTGTTCTGTCGGAGGGAGAGGGAGAGGGAGAGGGAGAGGGAGAGGGAGAGGGAGAGGGAGAGGGAGAGGGGGTCAGACCTGATGCATAATGTGTACAGGGGTAGTGGGTGAAATAACCAATGACAATTATAATATGTATATAACTAATTAATATGGGTATCTGGCCACATGATACAATATATATCTTGGGTTGTTTCCTTGTGTCCTTTGCACCTTCGAGGATTTTTTGACATTAATGTGAAATACATTTTTTATTTAACACAAGATAATTGAAACACAGTGGCCATTCCAAATGTATTTAAACAAAACTGCTAGAAGAGGACATAAATTGTAGTGCATCGTTCTGGAGAAACATCATCTGTAGTCATACACAGTGCTGGTTGTATATAACATTGTGCAACATCAACATCTTTGTGACTTTCGGTGGATGGCGTAACTGCTTCCTGTGTCAGTGAATTCCACAGTGGGATTGAACGCACATAGACGGAGTAAGTTGTAAGTTGTGCAGGCGGCTGGCAGTGTTTGTAGTTTGTGTTCGTGCTTTCGTCTGGTGCAGGCATCTGCTGTAAGCATACTCAGTTGGGTGTAACATCATGAAACATCTTGTTTAATCTTGGCGGATGGCTAGCAAGCACACTTGCAAAACAAATGTCACACACATACACCAATAGATATACATGAAGTTTCAGATTCGTCATCCATTTGTCATTACAAAGAGTGAGGTGAAATAGAATGTTCCTGGTGACTTACTCTGTGATGGTGACAAACTGTAAATCAGTGACAGTTCGCATCCATAGAAACTGAAAACGACATTGTTTTTTTTAAATTCCAATATTACTCTAATAAATATGTAAACAAATTCAAATATTATGGTATATGTGGTTTATCAAATGAGTGGATAAAAAATTAAACTTATATATTTAACAGAAGGCAATATGTGTATTAGTGATAATAGCTTAAATAGAAACAGTAAACACCTGGTGCAGTCCTGCAAGGGACCTTTGCTTGTTCTATTCTACATGAATGACATTGCTGTAAACTTGGCATGTACATTTGTCGTATGAAGGAAAATGATGTGTGCACAACCAGTAGTGTTTCTACGTGGACAGAAAACACTAACAGGGATTGAACCTGTTACAACACTTAACATGGCCCATTACTCACACATCGATGCACAGCAAGCATGTAATACACTAACACAAATGTATGTTTACATTAAACCAATATGTGGTACACATTAAACTAAGATGGTAGACATCACACCTGTATCTACAGATTGTTGAAACAAGGGCTGAAATGCTGGACCTAACTCAACAGCACACTCTTTAAGTAAGCGACCTGGAATGTTTTCTCTATCAGGAAATTTATTAGCCTTAGATTAAAAAAATTGATTTGGACATCCAATGTAGGCATTTCAATATCACTTGGAATGGGTAAATAACCAGTGACTCACATTCAATAGAAACATCAGTAGTGGAAGGGACCAAGGTTGGGTTCAAATACGTATTTGTATATCAAAATTTTGTGTATTTGTATTAAAAATCACAAAAGGGCACATAATTGATCTGTATTTGAAAAATATTTGCAAATACAATCAAATACACATAAAAATTAAAATTTTACCAACAAAAGGTAAAGCACTGCCTGATATAAACTGGCTCAGGAGTCAAGACAGAATATTTTTCACGCCTGTGGTATGATCAACTATGGGCAGGCAGGCAGCACTGAGAAAATTGGCCTACAGTCAAGCTGGTCAAACATTAGCATCAATGAATGAATTGGAAGCCAGTGAAGTTTATCTATAGCCATAAAGGCAGGTATTCACAGGGAAAGTGCATCAAAGAATCCTGCTGTGCAAACATCCTGGGCTAGGAGGCTTCCTCCAGTGCAGAGGAAGAGATACCAACTAACAGGTACCAGGGTAGTTGGCACACTAGCACAATAAGGGAAGTTTAGCCAACCTGCCTGCCAATTAGTCAACAACTGTTAATCAAGCCTTTGTACCATCAGTGACCCTAATCAATTATAAACATTTTGATGGACTAATTAACTTTAGTCTTTACCAGGCATGGGGTCACATACATTGGTAAAGTATTTGATACTTTCAAATACTTTTTCAAATGTACTGTCAGTATCAACATTTCTGTTTCATGATCACATGTAATGCCTGCCAAACTGATTACCTTTACTGCAAATCACCTTGCACCAAATAATTCTTTTCAACCTTCAAAATAACCACTGATTGCAACTAGTAACATTATAGACCCATGTCTTCTTAAAAAAAGACAATTTTGCCACAATTTTGAATTTGTATGTCGGGTTAGGGTTAGACAAAATTCCATCCACTGTAATAACATTTCACAAATGGCAATGCATTTTAATCTTATTTGAATAAAAAATGGCAGTGTATTTGTATTGAACATTTTTATTTGTATTGAAATGTTTTATTTGTATTTGAATTGAAATCTATTTGTATTTGAATGTATTTGTATTTGATTTAGCTGAGTTATATTTGTATTTGATCCCAAAATGTGTATTTGACCCAACCCTGGAAGGGACAGATAACTTGTCCGAATGACCGGATATCTTTTTCTAGTGCGCAAAGGCCTGTTTAGTGTTCAATGTTCATGCAGCTTAACTAATTTTCAACCTTTTCATGATACTTTTGTTTTGCCTGTGAGATTTCCATTTGTAGCTGTCTGTGTGTATTTCAAAACTCAACTCAATAATAACTTTAATAAGCCAGTGCTGTATATTGTAGGCTCAGTGTACATAGCAGTAGTTTACAAGATCATGTGTGGCTACATTTAGTATTGGGAAGTAGTGATACCTTTCTGAATACTTGATGTCTCTCACAAAGCTTTTGGTGTCCTCACAACACCTTCGTCAATATTGGATGGTCAACTCTCAGACATCATGTGACTTTATTAGTAGTGATCACATGACAGCGGTACCAGGAAGATCATGGGAAGATTGTAACCGGTGTCTCTCTTGGTGGCTGGCCAACCCTCTCTCATCTCTATCGTCTCGCTGATTTTTCTTTGGCAGACATCGATGATACAGAAAGGTATAACTGTATTTTCCATGACAAATTTAATCAAATCTGGAATCAATCTGCAAGCTGATACATTTAGTATCTCCTAGTTAATAATGTGACATGGTTATGTAATAATAAAATGCATGCTGAAATAGATTTTCACCCATAACCCTGTCTTATATGGTTTCTATTGTGCATTCCAAATGTTACATGCAAATTTCTGTCTGATGCTATTGTCAAAGATATATCTTATACAGGCATTGTGACAACTGAAGGCACAAGGCAGCTGGTTTTCTTTACACAACAGGTATTATCAGTCCACTAAACGCCACCACTCATAATTGTTTACCCAGTTATTATAGAACACAGACTGTACCTATAAAACTGATCATACTAAAACAATACAAAAGTGTGTCCGTCCAAACCATGTTAACTCTGAAATCACCATCTTTCATTGATTGTATTAAAACTAATGGACACAGCCAATGAATGATGATAAGGTAGCAACCATTAATTGCTGCCATACCTCACTGTATCCAATTTCTTCACCATATTTAATACTAGAAAGGAGAATATTTGTGGGGAACCCAAGGTTTGCTGTACACATTGTAGATTTCATTTTCTTGCAATTTTAAAGATATAATTTTTTTTTAATTATCTGAAAAACACATACCTAGGTAACTAAACTGTCTTGTCAGAAACCTAAACACAACATGTCGTTGTCTGAGCAACAATTTCTAATGATATTTAGCACTACCTAGTAAGCACGCAAAGTCATACATGTTGGCGTTTTCAGAGATTGATTTGTGGTTGCCAAGTTGGATGTCACTCAGGCGTTACAAATATTAATTCATAAGTTTACAGATACTTACCTGTCATCGACCCTATGACACTCAGCAATGGTAACATCTTGGAATGTTACATCATCCAAATGAGACTTCCTTCTTGTGTGGAGAATGGAGCTGTTTTGTTTGGGATGACACTCACATGACAGTGACCTGTCCACACTGCACAATGTTGTAACAAAGAGCCTGAGTGACTATAACTGACTATATATATATATATATATATATATATATATACATATATATATATATATATATATATATATATATATATATACATATACACACACTATAATACATTATACACACATATCTAACTTCATCAAGCTATTTGCCTACATTTTAATGCTCTTGTCTTTACTGAATTTGGCTTGTAACAATGGCTATCTGCCTAAATAATGTCTCCTTACTTCCCACTTATTCCTGCTTTTGTAAAGCTTCAGAGAATGACACCTGAGTACCTTCATACAGGTGACAGATCCTGTTTAAACATATCATGACAGGTAGTAAAAATGCCATGCAAGTAGTTACACTGATAATGTTTCTTCGTAATCTATGTACCGGGTTGGTTAATGTTGGCAAGTTTAAAACCTTCAGTCTAGATTTATAAGCCATCAAAATAGTGTTGCTCAAATGTTACCATTGTCTCATCACCATAAATTCCACCTACCTGCAGCTACGACGTGTCTGCAGGACATAGTGTAGGCAGATGTCTTCTTTCCTTCAACAATCCTAGACTGCAACAGACTGCTCCAGGAGGTAGTGACCGCCAAGTCCCTGCAGAAGTGTGCGAACCGTGCAAGTGATCTTCAAAGCTGCAATAAAATGTCATAACTCATAATATATGTAGGAAGAACAATGTAGATTTCACCTGTTGGCACTGCAGCTACAAAGTACAAACATCTTTAATTCCGGTCATTGACGTTACATGTCGTTATCGTTCTCAATAATATATGCATAAAACTGGAATTGTAAAAATAAAAGCATTATTTAGATTTAATGGTCGTCATTTGTTACCATAAACCTCTACTGGACATAAAAGTTAAGTTTATTATATGTTGTCATATTATACACAAGAGATAATAAACATCACTTGTTTTAGTGCAAATAAGTGTGTGCACAAACATTACAGCGACAAAAAAGTCACCTGTTTTCGAGCTAATTTTATAAATTACATTTTGCAAACCTGAAAATATCAGTACAACAGCACACGTGAATAACTGGCATTTTGTCAAATTTAGACCAATTAATAAATTGTAGCATGTTTATTACGTGTAAATACAACATCAATTTGGACAACTTCATAGAGTGCCTAAACAAATGCTCCTTCACCGACTGGTAGGCTCTGGCCATAATTACCATCTGGAGTCTAAATCTGATGGGATGATGCTGTGCTTGGATTACTTGACTGAAACAAAGAAGGTATATAGTTAATATCAGAAAATCACTATGTGAAGGCCTGAAAAAGCAACAACTTTACACAAGTGACAACTAGACATGCAACCAAAACCTTCTCAAAATTTGATTTCATATTAAAAATAAAATGTATATCTACACTTGACCTTCAGTACCGGTAGTTGAACTTGTTTCAGAACTTTCCTTCCTTTTTGGCTATTTTTAGTAACAGAGTCTCACATGACTTTCTGGCCACGTCCGGTGAAACGTGCATCTTCACCTCAAGCACAAAAGTTGACCCATACTATCTGTAGCACTTTTTTAGTACAAACACATAGATGTATGTGGATCTAGAAATGATACCACACTGAAACACATTTTCTGTGAATTTAAAAAAAAAAAATTTGCAGTAGCAAAGCAAATCACAGGGAAATCGCCAGTTCAAACATGTTATTCTTGCAAAACTGTGTAAATTTCAAATCATACGGAGAAGAGATGACGCTTGAGAACAGGTTACAAGATGATTCCTGTAACTTGACATGTCAAAATGCCATGCACTGAGTGACTGACTATCTTCTACTAGCATAACTATGTCTATAACAGTATATTGAGAATAACATGATGACTGTCCTGCTTGAGTCATTTACCATTATACTAGGTCCTATCCCTATATCATATATTACAGGGATGGGACCTAGGCTAGTATCATCGCACATGCCTTAAGCGAACGTGGTCCTGATTAACATTCAGGACATATGCAAGTAAAAACTAAGAGTAGCTGGGCAGTGGGTAGTTATCAGAGATGCTATTTCAGTTAAACTTCATGTTTTAATAGCTGCTAAACGAACTCATTTTGCCTGCGACTGGTTCAGTACGCATGCACCCAAGGGTCGATCGCAATCACGGCACAAGCGCAACTACACTCACGGAAGATTAGCCATGGCATTTCAATTGGTGATTATGACCAGGTGGAAATAAAATGTGTGTGGTTTATAAGCAAAATTGCATACTATTTTATGTATTACTAGTTAGCAAACCGTCACAATAAACGTCATGTCTTGGACTTGAAATTACACATTTGTAGTTTGCTTAATGTCATTTAAATACCTGAAACAACTACCATTATACTTCTTATAGTGACTACTATCAGGGATTGTTTTTATATATTTTGTTATAAAGACAAATTTGATCCGACCACCCTATAGAAGGAAAGCTGGGCGAGGTCCCGTTTGGAAAATACGCGAACTTGAATTTGAAACAGGGAGCCAGCTCAGCAACACGTACTGGCAAGGCCAATTAGTTCCACACAGGAATGATCCTGGGGCAAATTATGCTTTTACCATATCTTGTCTGTACATTTGCAACGACGCCCTGTTCTTCATAGTGTTATCGTATTTATCAACAGATTTGTATAAATGTAATCGAAAATTCTCTGAAACGCCGCCATGTTGTAATTTTGATAGGCCTATTCACACACCACTTATAGTTACGCAAAACTATTTTCTGAAACATCTTGCGTAATTTATCTACAAAACAAACATTACGAAAGTGTTTAGTGGCCACAATGTTATAGAAACATGATTTGTTAATCAACTGTAGAAGAAATGCTGTTCTTTTGTGGAATGTATTATTTGTTTACATAAGAGTAAGGATATGTTAACAGCGAGGTGATCATGTCGTTGCATCGATTACACAGACAAGCGCCGTGAGGTGGCAGCACATTATCGCAAACTCGGCTCGGCGCGTTTTCGAATCGCAGTCACTCATAGATAAACGCAGTCACTCATAGATCTAACGATCGGAAGTTCATGTATGGAATAGAAAGAACAACCATGTAGCGACAAGTAAGTTTTTAAAAAATTATTCATTTCCAGAATAAGGCTGCGTCACACTAAAATGATAAATTAATGTTTTCAAACTGAAGAACTACTCTGCGTCTTTCGCCACTGCAACTGGCATCAGGCATGCTCGTCTCGTGTCAAGGTCAGGACAAACAAAACAATAGAAAATGAACCGACTGGCGTTTTCTTTTCAACAAAGTGTTGTGAACAGACTGGTTACAATATTGATCTTAACCAAGGGCGTAGCTAGGCATAAATTCATGTGGAAGCACTAATTATTTATAGTGCTCAATCAAAATTTACCATTTGGATCTGATGCTCCAGAGACAGTGTTGTGTTGTCACCCAGGCCATGGCATGGGCATGGCCTGAGAGGCTGGGTGACAACCCAATCAGGTGAAATGTAGTGCATTTTAAGTCACAGGTCAATAGAATACGCTAAGGAGTAAATATAAAAAATACACATTATTCTTACTGTGTGAAACATGTTAGAAAGGCGACGGATAATATACCATAGCATACGACATATAGCACGTACACGTTTGAATGTGCAACATAATAGCCTAATAGTAATAGACAACCACAATGACGTCAATGTTGTTATTGTGTTCAGTGTACTATAATAACATTAAAAATCAGTGGGAAAATGTAAGTTTCTGTTATGTTGTAGTGCAAAACCCCTACTGGGGCATCACGCACTAGTATGTTTGCTCGGTTTCAGGATGGCTGGCTTCATGTTATATGGAAGTGGAATAAGAGTATTTGTGCTTGGGAATATGGGATTAGGGTGGGGTGGGTGGGGAAAAGTACAAACCAAGGGTGGGGGTGTGGTAGGGATGGGGTGTGGAGGGGGACGGGGTGGGGGTGTATATTGCTTATTGGAGGTGCCTGAAGGGTGCAATTGTCAGGTTAATGTCCTGCAATGCACCCTTAAAGGTGTCGAGACCGTTGTGGGCAAATACACTAGAAGGAAGTCTGTTCCACTGGGCTATTGTTCGTGGACAAAAACTGTATTTGTAGTAGTTGTGGGAGGTTGATATTTGTCTGTATTTGTGTGGGTGGTTGGATCTTGTTTGGCTGTGTCCGGGCATGAGGTATTGGTTGGGATTGGATGGTCATTTATATAGAGAAGGAAGAGGAGGGGACCAAGAACAGTGCCCTGTGGGACTCCAGAGCTCACGTGTACCTGACCCGACTTGCACCCTTCTACCAGCACTTCTTGGGTTCTATTGGTAAGAATTTTTTTAATCCAAATGTGGGTGCTGGCTCTAATTCCGTAGTGGTCTAATTTGTGGAGGAGTCGATTATGGGGGACAGTGTCGAAAGCCTTAGAGAAATCTAGTAGTAGAAGGCCAATTTGGTTATTTTTTTCCAGGGTGCTAGTCAGGTCATGGATAGTTGTGAGCAGTGAAGTCTCACAGGAACGCCTAGATCTGAAGCCGTGTTGTCGATCAGTGAGAATATTGTGTTTTTCAAGATGTTTGTGGATATGATATGTTCAAGAATTTTGCATGGTATACTGGTGAGGGAGATTGGTCGATAGTTTGAGGCGATGATTCTGTCATCCTTTTTGTGGATAGGGACTATATGTGCTTTCAACCAGTCTGAAGGGGGAGTTCTGGATTTTATTGATTTCTGGAATATGATTGTCAGGATGGGTGCTATTTTAGAGGCCATTTCTTTCAGGATTCTGGCAGGAATGTTATCTGGGCCTTGGGGTTTATTTGGTTTTAATTCTTTAAGTAATTTTTCAATGCCTCACTGTGATATGGATTGGGGGCATTTGTGAGGATCGGTTTTGGTTGGGGAGCTGGGGGAGGTTGGTTAGGTTTTCATTGGTGAATACAGACTGGAATTGGTTTGAGAGGATATCTGCTTTGGATTTGCTGTCTGTGTGAAGGATGCCTTTGTCTTTTAGTGGGGAGATTCATGTTGAGTCTTTATTGAGTGATTTTATGTAGTGCCAAAAGGATTTTTTTCTTTGTCTTGTTCTGGATTGATTATATGTGCGAGATATTTCCAGTATTCTGATTGGATCTTCTTTTGGGTAGCTTTACGATATTTCCGAAATGATGTCCAGTCAGTTTCTCTTTGGTATTTCTTTGCATTGTTGTATAGTCGTTGTTTTTTGTTTATAAT
Source organism: Ridgeia piscesae (assembly GCA_025642075.2). Classification (NCBI taxonomy): domain Eukaryota; kingdom Metazoa; phylum Annelida; class Polychaeta; order Sabellida; family Siboglinidae; genus Ridgeia; species Ridgeia piscesae. The sequence continues at coordinate 10,393 of JAODUO010002505.1, forward strand.
TTTTTATGTCTTTATTAATCCAGGGGAGTGAGTACCGTTTGGAAGAATATTTGAAGGGGATGAATTGGTTCATGATTTCCTGGAAGCTGTGTTTGAAGAGGTCCCAAAGTGGTTCTGGGGAGTCAGTGAGTGGGGCTTGGTTTTGAATTTTGTTTCGTAGGTCCTGGAGTTCTTGATCAATGTGTTTCCATTATGCCTTGTGGTATTTGAAAACTTTGTAGGGAGGGGGGATATTCCTGGGCAGGTTTATGTTGATGTTTAATAAGGGGATACTGTCATGGTCACTGATGCCTGGTATGCTATGTGTGCTTTCTATGAGGGAGGGGTTTGTAGTAAGGAAAAGTTCTAGGATGTTTTTGCCTCTATAGTAGGTTCCCGTACGGCTTGGTGAAGGTGGAAGTCTTTAGTCAGGTCTAGTAAATTAGTAGATGTTTTATCATTTTCTGGGCAAGTTAGGGAGGTCCAATTAATCTCGGACAGTTAAAGTCACCAGCTATCTATATATTGTGTTTTCCATTTTGGCTGATTCTGCTTATTGAGTGTCTTAGATGGGTCAGTCCTGTCTCGTCGGTTGGTGGTTGGTAGAAACTGCAGATGTAAAGATTTGGGTTGTTTTTTGCTTTAATTTTTTTGCCCAAATAAGTTTTGCGTCAGTGTCTAGGTCGGCTTGCATGGAAGAATTGATGGAGTTTTTTATTGCTAGGAGTACTCCTCCACCCTTAGAGGATCGATCTTTTGTATAGACTGTGTAATTATCGGGTAGGATTTCTAAGGTGTCAATTTTCTTGTGTAGCCATGTTTCACATCCAAAAATAATATTAGGGTTGGTATTGTCTATTGTCAGTTGAAGGTCAGGTTTTTTGTTTTTTAGGCTCTGAAAGTTTATAACAATGGCTCTTAAGTTGTTGTTTTTGTTCCGAACTTTGATCTTTTCTCTCAAGGGGGCTCAGGTTGGGTTGTGCAAGGGGAGGAGTGTGCTATAGGGCTTCCGTAGCTGGAGACTGAACTAAGGCGGAGGGAGTTTGAGTCATTGTCAGAGGAGGAGAATCTGTTGCTGTCACAGTCAGTGTTGTAGGGTGGGTCAAAGAAAATGTTAGATAGGTTTGGCAGGCCACACCCAGGGCAGTACCAGGATACATTTTCCATATTGGTTTTATTCATACAAGAATATATTTTGTTGGATATTTTGGTGCATTTTGTGTGAAACCATGTGTTACATGAGTCGCAGCATGTGGCTTTTTGGTTGGATGCTACAGGTTTATTGCATGTACCACAAGGGAATTTGATTGGGCCTGGGTTTGTTGGGGTGTCATTTGCCAGTGCCAACAAGAGCATGCCTATATAGAGTCCGGTGAATTTGCCTGGTCGTGTTGCATAATGAAGCTGTCTGTGGGTGATCGAAAGAAGAGAATGCTTTAAGAATGTGACGTCTTTGGTAATTTCTTCAGTGTTGTATGTGGATACTGTTGACTGGGACAGTCTAAGTATGATTGCTATACCAAGGAATACAAGCGGGGCTTGGAACGATGTCATTCTTCTTGTTGGTTGTTTATGTTGCAAGTGGGTTCTGTATGTCGTGATTGAGACTGTTTTGTTTGTGTTATGAATGGTTGGTCTATGTCGTAATTTTGGCGGGAGTTTCGAAGGGTACAAAAAATCTGGAATTGGTGGTTTGGGATATCTGTTTATATTCATCAGGATTTTGTTTGAATTTCTAACATTTTGAAGGCAACGTGATGATGTGTTGAGGTAATCTGGTCGTGGGTTTAAGGCAGGAAAAAAGGTTATTAGTAAACGGTTCGCTCAGCCATCCATCTTACCTCGCGCATGCGTTATGCTTTAAAATAAACTATGCACTCGTTATAATAAACTAAAAAGCTGTCAGTTTGCAATAGGTTACAGCCTTTTAATCATAGTCAAGATAATGTAATACTATAAATTGTATATGTGTTGTATTGAAGAGTCTGCATTGTCCTCAATATGGGTTCAGTTACTACCTCCGCCTCCAATCGGGGCGGAATAATGGGGCTAAGCGCTTGTTCTTCTGACGACTGAACTGATGAATGATGCATTCAACATCCAGCTCTGTGTCCTTGTAGTCGTGCATCAAGAACAGTCTCCACATGCATTCAGTTGTCATTTTAGAGCGCAGACTTCGTTTGTAGTTGACATCTCATTTCACAGAGTGACTGAAGTTTGGTCCTGGTCATTTAGCCTATCCACAGTTAAAACATGGATACATTGTTTCTAGTAATTAATATATGCCCAGCTGCTGCATTGTCATGATAGCCTACAGGCGGCAGCTATTTGTTTAGTGCACACATCGGAAACTGAATACAATGTTATCCAGGTGTTGTCAAATTGTTACAAGTGATTGATGACATTTTCGTTACCAAAGGCTTTCAAAATATCTGGGCATCCTCTGACCACCGATTTTCGTTTGTGGAAGAAATACAAATCAGGAAAATGTGCATATCAGAGACAGAGCCGGCTGCCAACAACCGATTGTAAAGATGAACTAATAGAGCTGGGGTTTGGTTAGTAGTATTTCTGCATTGAGCTAAAGGTCAGTGTGAAATATGTGATTGTTGAACAAGTGCAGCAATACTGCAAGTTATTGAGTTAGAAATCAATGTTTTGCCGGATCCTCGGGCAGACTTAAATAGCTACTGGGTGGGGGAAGCGAAGGGAATGTGCATGTGAGCCCCCTTGTATGTACTATGATTTTATTTTAGCAGAATACCTTGTACGAAAGCCGACCTTGTATAGAACATTGAGTGAGTCCTGAGAAAACGTCTACTGTCAGGCTACAAGGAAGGAATTTTAAAGCCTTTTCCTACTTTGACTCTAAGTGGCTGGAAGAAGTGTTCTGTCATCCCATATCCCACGACTTGCCACACTGTTTCAGGCAGACTGCACCCACTCCATGAACCCCATCAACTATCTAGTTAACAATTAATTACATGCTAGTGTCACATAGCAAATTGTTGACCTAACCATGCAATATGAAGATTAATTGATTACATTTGTTAACATTAACGTGAAACAAAAGTCAATGTTTTGATTATATGGGGTTAACAGAGTTAATAAAAAGTAACAACTTCCAACAACAATCATATGTTTAACGTCAGTGGGTTACCAGCCATAGAAAGTCTATAGACTATGCCATTTTATAAAAAATGATGTAGTTGAGTCTTCTTGGTCGGCGTGAACTGTGCATGCATGCCTATTATTATCTGTTACTTTATAACCACGAAAACAACCGCCAACAGCCGCCAAACTTCTCACATTTCTTACATACATTTTATATATACACTACATTAATAAAATCATTTATATTCCTCAAACGAAGAACATTCACAAAAGAAACGCGCAAATCTCGACGGACGGCAACTCAACAACTTTGACTACCGTAAACTTGCTATTATAAGTTAGCTTTACACAAAATACAGCTAGATGGCGCGTTTGTGCACACAAATATTTATAAACCTTACTGCATTCGCACACGCAAATTAGTTTAATTAATTATAAATAATATAATAATAATTAGCAGCATCACTATGGTCTGCAGAAAATGTTAAACGGCAAACAAAGACAACGCTTTGGTGATATGGGCCTAATTGAGTTGATAAAAAGTAACAATTTAAGTTTAATATATCTAATTTTAATAGTTTATTTTATATAGCGCCAATTCCATAATTGTTTGTAGCGCTTCACAACATACTGTTTTTAAAGTATAAGCAATAAGAAGAATGCTACCCAGAGGTAATATTTTAAAATGAATATTAAAAATGCATGTGTCTGCATAATTATCTAAAATTGCCTATTAGTCATAAAAGAGGTATGGAAATTACATGTTGTTCAATGATGTCACATTATTTATTTTATCAATATTTCTATAAACATCCCGCGTGTACTGCGAGCATGCAAGCTTATATTACATAAGCAATGTTTTAGCAATAATAACTAAAACAATAACATATTAATATTATTATTTATAAATGCACCAAAACCTTCTTTTTCTGGTGGTGGAAATATCATTCATAAGTAGAAAAAATTGCTTCAGTAATATTTCCTTGTGCACAATGTGTGTGTGTATGTACTGAATGAAAAATATTGTTACGTCATAATTATTTTACCATTTAAGTATATATTACCTTTACACTAATTTATCACTATTATTGTTATGGAATTTGTATGGTTCTTTTTAATACTGATAGGTCACTTTAGTTAATTATATAAACACATGTATTTTCATTTTATTATAAAATTATATTATCTGTGGGTAGTTTTCCTCGTAATGTATTTTTTAATAGCAGTGCTGGCTCATATTGTGAACCGCCACAACCAATTATGGATGTGGCACTATATAAATAAAATATATTATAATGAAACTTATTATTTCCTGCAAATCATAGAGATGATAATAATTTATTATTATTATATAATTTATAAGTAATTAAACTATTTCGCGCATGCGAATGCAGTAAGTTTTTATAAATATTTGAGTGCAGAAACGTGCCGTCTGACGGCATTTTGTGTAAAGGTAACTTATAAAATTATAGCGATTTTACGGTACCGCAAAGTGGCCAACAAAGTTGCCGTCGAGATCTGCACATTTGTTTTGTGTATATATTTCGTTAGAGGAATGCAAGTGATTTTATAACGTAGTGTATGTATATGTATGTAAGTTAGGTGAGAAGTTTGGCGGGTGGTGGGGGTCGTTTTCATTGTTGGGTCAATCTGGGTCGTCTGGCATCCGCACTGTGTCTGTGACTGTCCCAACGAATCAACTGGACTACTGTTTCAGTTCTGGTCGATTCAAAGGGTAACAAAAAGACAACTTACTGATACTGTCTTTCACTGTACTGTTGCTACAAGCGTATGAGGAACAGTGTGGCATATATTGCTGTTGCGATTTCTGTGTAAACCAATGTAAGGCACTTTTAGCGAACCGCTTGGGCGGGCACGGCTTGGCTCTCTGTTATGACAGCTGAACCAGCAGACGACTTTATGACCTAATACTTCTCCAAAGTGCAGATAGAAGCTGGGTTTTGATTGGTTGGATGGACCAAGATGGGCCCGTTCATGGTGTTGGTGATTTAGCCAGATGTACCCACTTTAATACCAGTTTCTGAGGAAACTACAAATGCAAAAAATATTATTGTAGGTACAAATGGATAGCTTGTGCATAACACCAAACTGTTGCCTTTTTTGCCCTTTAATATTCCACTGGTGGTCCAGTAACTGGACCCATCCCATGTACTTAATTACATTTTTATATATTAGTTTAGTTTCCATGTTTGCCGTTGTTTGCCTTTGCTGCAGGCATTTTGTTTAGGTGTAATAAAGTGTGCTAATAAAAGTTCTGCTGTAGGTATACAGTAATTTTAAATAAAACAAATTATCGACCTAGGTATCTAACTTTTGGCATATAACCTGAAACATTACACTTGTTTATGCTGTGTGATGTAGCCCTAGGTCAGTAACTGGAATGACTTCACTAAAAACAGCAGTGTTGCCTCTTTCCATGCATTATTTTTACACGCACCAGTTTAAGATCCACCTTTAATGTAAAGATGTAAACAACTCGACATTTAAATAACACACAGAACACGGTTCTTAGAACTTGATTCTTAAATTATCAAGTGTTTGTGCTGACGCAGTCAAATAGCATTCCTCATAATCACTCAGGACCACCTCTGAGACATTGTGTGCGGTCGTGCGTGACCAACTAATACGTGGCTTGGTTGACACGATTGTGTCCGACTGTGTTCAATAACAGACCTAGTCTTACTGCAGGTGATCTATATACAGGGTGAATGTTGAGTATTTGACGCATGAAGATGACGTGATATTGACCAGTGTAGCCAACACTGTAACATATTGATGAAGTCTGTGTGTAATTTGCTGATGAATAGTTAGAAACATATTGTAACAGGTTACTGTAGTCACACGATTGCTTGAATTGAATTTTTGGGAAATTCCATAATTAGTTATTTTGTCCTATTCAAGGAAAATAGATTGCAAGTTTTCACTGAACATATGTGAACAGTAAAGTTTCCACATGACAAACTGTTCATGTGTGAACTGTGAAGGTGATTCAGTCTGTCTTGGCTGCTATTACTTGGTGTGGCCCTGAACTGTTGTGACAGTTGTTTGTGGACTTAATATTATGCGGAGGAAATATGTTTATCGTGTAGCTCTGTAGGCAAGCCGGTTCTTTTGCCAAGCCGTCTTTGTTGTACGGCGCAGTAATACAAAGAGTGGCTTGTGTAGTGACCTCACAAAGGCCGTAACCAAGACGCGGCTGACGTGAAGTTCCCAAACATATCACTGACTTTGCTGTGTTCACACAGTTCTCTCGTCAACAGACAAGACAGTGACAAGACACTGTTTCAAATGTCTTTTCATTGAGACTGACATAGAGGACACTCGTGATTGACACAGTAGTCGTGATACTACTGGACAGACGTTCCGTGTAGAATACGGGTGAGTTTTTAACTCTTTACTGATCGTCTGCAAAGTGCTATGTGCTGTTCCTTTATTTTGTAAGGGTTTTCACCCAAGTTGCACACTGGTATGCAGCATAGTTTGCTTATGAAATAAATATTTTCTAATATCTTGCTCTATGATTAGCCACATGGGTGACTGTGATAATAGCAGACATGCTATTATTGAGCGGGTATTGTAATTACTGTACAACGACTGGTTGTGGAGGTATTGACAACAAGTGTTGACAGTGACGCCATGATGGATGGTAGCAACATACATTGTGATTTCACACACACTATCTGAAGACTTGTTCTACTGTTGTAACTGATCTGTCTGGGAAACACACTTGCACAGTAATTATTTGAAGACTGACTGGTCTAGAACACTTGCATTTATGTTTGTCAAGTTAGTTTTGTCTGCGAGGAGACATGTTCTAAAGTTGCCGGTTGGACTTGTTTAAACATGTCTTCTAAAGTCACCAGTTGGACTTGTTTAAACATGTCTTCTAAAGTCACCAGTTGGACTTGTTTAAACGTGTCTTCTAAAGTCACCAGTTGGACTTGTTTAAACGTGTCTTCTAAATTCACCAGTTGGACTTGTTTAAGCGTGTCTTCTAAAGTCACCAGTTGGACTTGTTTAAACGTGTCTTCTAAAGTCACCAGTTGGACTTGTTTAAACGTGTCTTCTAAAGTCACCAGTTGGACTTGTTTAAACGTGTCTTCTAAAGTCACCAGTTGGACTTGTTTAAACGTGTCTTCTAAAGTCACCAGTTGGACTTGTTTAAACGTGTCTTCTAAAGTCACCAGTTGGACTTGTTTAAACGTGTCTTCTAAAGTCACCAGTTGGACTTGTTTAAACGTGTCTTCTAAAGTCACCAGTTGGACTTGTTTAAACGTGTCTTCTAAAGTCACCAGTTGGACTTGTTTAAACGTGTCTTCTAAAGTCACCAGTTGGACTTGTTTAAACGTGTCTTCTAAAGTCACCAGTTGGACTTGTTTAAACGTGTCTTCTAAAGTCACCAGTTGGACTTGTTTAAACGTGTCTTCTAAAGTCACCAGTTGGACTTGTTTAAACGTGTCTTCTAAAGTCACCAGTTGGACTTGTTTAAACGTGTCTTCTAAAGTCACCAGTTGGACTTGTTTAAACGTGTCTTCTAAAGTCACCAGTTGGACTTGTTTAAACATGTCTGTGCGTGGCGGTCGGTGGTTTTGACTCTCCTTTGTATTGAGACAGGTAACGTCGCCTTGGCATTGCTACAACAACTGTGCGTTGTGCCGTTGTCAATGCTGCTGCTTATGCTAGTAGTATAATTGTAAACAGGCAGAACCTTCTCATGTGTTATTAGAATGTTTTGTTCTTGAAAGCATATTAAGCATTATACATTCACAGTCACTGTGACTTTGCATGAGTTGCCGTAAGTCTATGTCCATTGGTTCAGTTTTGTGTAGATGTATGGATGGACATTATTTGTATAGATGTAAACGGATTGCAGTTTGTTCTACAAGACTGGAACGTACACAGTGGGCGATAATATGGCATCGAAGCGGCTCGCGGCATTTCTATAAAGCTGATAAACAATGTCAGCGACAGGCAAGGTGTAGGTCTTGTACTTAGGTATTTATTAGACTGTTTTTAATGTTCAGTCATCACAGTAAGACGTGATTTTAATAATTCCAATTCAGGTCATTGTTCAAATCGTTGTCCGCGCCTGCGAGCGCCCGGCAGTGTCTGTGAGCATTAGCTCAGTCTCAGACTCGATTGCAATTAGTTAACTGGCATTGCTATTCATTGTGAGGCGATTCTGAAAAACACTTGAGACAATGCCCAGCCAGAAATAAACCAATTATCCACACCCAGTAAGGTAAATTACGTACAATTTGTTTGTTTTGGGTGGACTGAAAACCGGAAAGAGCCGGATGCTCCCGCAATTTTTTTCACTTATGTTTCGATGAAATTGCGGGAGATTGTTTCTCCTGCACTGGAGATCGGGAGATTTCCTGTAATTGCGGGAGTCTCCCGCTGAATGCGGGAGACTTAACATGTATGGTTTAGGCTCTGTCAATCACCCCCTTCATAGCTTTATGCAGAGTCCCATCCACCCATCATTTGGACAACACAGTTAAGTATGTCTAGGCTAGCTCTATCAATCGGGCAAAACAGTTTGCTGTTTGTTGGAAATAAATTAAAACTCTTCACTACATTGGTGAAAGATTATTTTGGACGGGTAAAGTCCGTTGTTGATGGGTAGAAATAACAGTGGACGGGTAAAAAACAAGGAGCAAAATGTCTTCATAAATCATAGATATTGTCAGTGATGCACTGACAGTGAGTGTCACACGTGTTTGTGTCTTATTTGAGGTGATAAAACACATCTCAACTGACATGTCTGTATATCAGTTGATATTCATGTGTTCCTCCAAAACATGTGTGACTGGCAAAGATTTGATGTGCATAAAGACCTGACCTCTGAGATACTCTCCATCCTGTTTGCAGGGCTCAGCTTTGGCACTGGCCCGATGGCCCAACACGTGTTTTGAAGTTGTCGGGTGACAGCCAGGGCTGGGGGCAATTAAACAAGAATTGGAATTGATCAATTCAATTCCAGAATCGGAGTGGGAATTGGAATTGAAAGATTTTGAATTAATTTGGAATTGAATGAAATGGAATTGAGCATCTGATATTTTTTGGATGCTGCAAAGTATATTTTACAGACAATTGGGAGTATTGCTGTGTAGGCAATGGTGTTTAATTACCAAGAAAGGTTGGGTCAAACATTACCCGGCAATTAATCAGTGGATGAAACTGGTGAATGGGAAGTCAATTAGCCTTTTCCGACTGCCTTGTGTGATTGAGTTGGTGTCTTCCCGTTATAGCTACTTCCCATTATAGCTACTCGTTAAGTTTGACTTCTATAGCTACTTTTCTATTTCTCCATTTTACAATGTAACAAGATAAGGGAGCATTAACTATTTCATTGTGTGATTGAGTGCTGGCTGGGGACTGCTTCAAAGAACCATTGCAATTGCCCAGATAACAATCACACTTTCCCTCTCCCAAGTGAAGCGAGAATATCTCAAAACAGTCCAAAGTGTAACAAGTTAAAGTCAAAAGATTACCAATGTAAACATAAGCCCAGTGAAGACTGACAACACTTGTAGATTATAACCAGAATGTGACAACCATCATTTATGTATGTATTGTAAAAATATAATTATAGTACCAGTACTACACAGCAGCCATTCTGTGGTGTTTATATGTTCTTCCTAGCTACTCAATCAGTTTCTAACACCTTGCCTGTATCGATGTATAAACATTGGTTCATGCATTGAAATATTTTGAATTAATTGTTTATCTTATTTCTGCATGCTTCATTATGCTACGTGTTTATTGAATCAACACCATTTTAATGTGCTGATCTAGCGTTTCAACAACATTATTTTTTTACTTTATTTCCTGTAACTTCTTCCTAACCAAAATAGTGATTGTTTAATTATATAAATTCATCAATGCATAACACCATGTATGCCCATTAATTGTATCATTTTATGGTTAACTTTTGTTATGTGAATAGGAGCGGGACTTGGAATTGAATGATTTTATATAGAATTGGAATTTAAAAAAATGAATTCAATTTTTTTATTGGAATTGAAATTGAAAAAAATGAATTCAAAAATTTAAGTGAAATTGAATGAAAGGAATTAGAATTGAATGAATGAAATTGACCCCAGCCCTGGTGACAGCCGTCCCCATATGTGTGTCATTGCAGCCTTCCAGAGTCAATGGAGGGAGGTGACACCACATCTATATCTTCAGGTGATTATATAGGACATCCGGTGCACGGACAAAACCCCCTCGGACAAACCCCCTCCAATGTAACTCCCTCTAGACGTAAAACATTTCCGGACACAAACCCCTTGGACTAAACCCCCTCATCAGTGATACTATACTCAAAAAAAATTAAACGAATAAGTACTTTATTTTTATTTCTATTGCAAACATCAACCATCTAGTTCTATTTATCAGACTGTTTATTTCCATCGAATGCTGTGGCTGATTCCGGTTTGTGTCTGAGAAATGGTCTTTCTGCCATCCCAGCAGTCCTTAAACAGGTTGCAGGTCTGTTGTTGAATCTGTTTCTTGGGACGCTCACGTCAGTTCACAGCACCACAGTGGATGCCATGGCACAGTCTTTTCACAGACTGTCAACGACTCTCCAGATAGTCGGATGCGCATGACCAACCAGCTGGCTGAATGCATTGTTCCAACCCTCACATCAGTTGTTTACAGGGCTTAATGCAGGATAAAATTATTGCCAGTCACACATGTTTTGGTGGACACGTGGATGTGAACTGTTAAGCCAGTTTACAAACTTTTAAATGTGTCTGATGACCTGAAATGGACTACAAACACACATGTGACACCATTTTCACTCACTTTCAAGGCATAACTAACAATATATATGGTTTTGGAAGACTTTTTGCTCCTTCAATTGTTTACCCGTCCGCCATATTTCTACCCGTCCATATTCGTTTTTACCCGTCCAAATGACGGGTGGACAGGTCTCTACATAAAACTATGGTTGTCTAGTATGTATTTACATTTTTACATACCAAATAAGGTGGCGAGTGGTTTATAGTTCCGGAAGGAGCTTATGTCGTGATGGAGTTATGTATGGAGGGGCTTTTGTCCAAGGGGGTTCGTCTGGAGGGGTGTATGTCCCGGATTCAGGACATCCATGTGTTGGTCCCTTTCATGACAATCAAAATACTGACCCCCCCTCCCCCGGCTGCAGTGATGACTCTGGTTCTCCAGACAATGCAGTGAAGTGAATCGACCGCCTGCGTTGTTCGTTCTGTGTTTCACGTGATGCACACATCATTGCATCATGACTCATATCCGGTGCAGTTAACCATAACCATAACCATAATATTTATTGACCCCAAGTAGGTATATAATTTGTTGAAAGTACATCAATTTTGTTAGTACATTTATACAAGCATACATACACACATATTATATCATGTTCACATACTATTATAAGTCTATACGTTAAGGCTTACAAGACATACAAATGTGTGTACTTATAGTAATTCTTATTGTACCAAAATAAAAACCCACAATCATATAACATTTACAAACTGGGGTCGGTAGCTCCTATTAAGACAATAATGTCGCTGTCATAGCATGTAATAAAGTAGTATGGTCCTTAGTATACAAGACTCAAATGTTTATTTGGAAGTGTTAGCTTTAAGTAAGAAAGTGTGATGTGGTGTGGAGATGGGCTAATGAACATTAACATATATTGTATTTATTAATTTTGTTGACATATAACAATGTGATAGAGTACATGTATCACTGTAGTTGTTTAGCAAACATGTTTTTATATAAATGATAAAGCCATGCAAGCTGTGAGTGTATATTTTGTTTTTAATTGCATCAGGAGTCTCATTTATAGTATGTGGGAGGCTGTGTCTGAGACATTTCATTGCAAATTTATGCTTAGTTCTAAAAGTATGTATATTATCTTTTGCACGAGTATTATAATTGTGTATATTAATACTTGGTATAATTTGCCAGTTTAGTAAATATGAAGGTAATTTTTTATGAATATATTTAAAATAAAATTTTAATTCTTGTAACTTTAACATATCTTCTATTTTCAGTACCCATAGTTTAAGATTTTTGAAAAGTGGTTCTGTATGTGAATTATATGTATTTATGGTTATTATTCGCATAACCTTTTTTTGGATGCTTGTAATTCTATTTCTTTGATATCCCCAAATCATAATACAATAATTTATATGTGATAATATTAAGGTGTTATATAATACCACTTTTATTTCTAATGGTAATGCATATTTTAATCGGTTTAATACGCCAATTGTTTTTGAACACTTATTTGATATTTTCTCCATGTGTTTTCTCCAATTTAGATTAGTGTCTAAAGTCAATCCTAGAAAATTAAATTCATCTACTCTTTCAATATATACATCATCTATTTTAAGAGCTTGTATAGGTTTATTAGGCATATGGAATACCATATATTTAGTTTTGCTTTTATTTAATAATAATTTATTAATATTTAGCCATTCATTAATTTTACAGAGTTCTTCATTTATTATGGTTTCTGTACTTTTATTATCGAGTGTCGTTTCGCTCAGAGAATTTAAAGAGGTAGATAATGTAGTGTCATCGGCATACATAACAAAATTAAATAATTGACTAGCTTGTGAAAAATCGTTTATATAAATAATAAACAATAGTGGTCCTAAGACAGAACCTTGTGGGACACCGATTGTTATAGGTAAGATGTCTGAGTTTATTTGTTCAATTTCAGTAAATTGTTTTCTATTTTGTAAGTAACTTTTGAATAAATGCAAGGCTGAGCCATTAAGGCCATAGTATGCTAATTTGTTTTGTAAAATGTTATGGTCAATAGTGTCAAATGCCTTTGATAGGTCAAGAAATAAATTAATTGGTATATCATTTTTATCCATTTTAGTCACAATTCTATCAATTAGTTCAATCGCAGCGTATTCTGTTGAATATTTAGCTCTAAAACCATACTGATTATCTTTTAGAAACTTCTTTTCGTTGAAATATGAATATAATTGTATAAAAATTAGTTTTTTCTAATACTTTAGAAATGGTAGGAAGAAGAGAGATTGGTCTATTGTTTTCAAATAAGGATGGATCATCTTTCTTAAATATAGGAATAACTTTTGCAATTTTCAGTTTATCAGGGAATACACCAGAGTATAAAACTTGGTTTATTAACAGTGTTAATGATTTTAAAATTACAGGTTCAATTACTTTGAGTAATTTTGTTGAGATACCATCAAGTGCACATCTGTTTTTGTTGTGGGAAGGTTGTTTATAGTTTTCCTCACAGTTTCTTCATCAATATGGTCAAAAGTAAATGTAAAAATTACATTTTTATTTAAATAACAACTGTATTTGTTGCTACCTTTGTATTTAATCCCTTGTGTAATGGATTGTCCTATATTTGTAAAATAATTATTACATTTATTTGCAATATCCTTTTTATCAGTTATTTTGGCATCATTTTCTATAAAATGATAGTTTTTTATGTGTTAGAGGTCATAGGTTATTACTGCCTCCGTGGTCTAGTCTGGGGTTTTCTGTGTGGTTTCGTTGTCAATATATTTACCTGGATCGGTATATTAAAATATGTTGGACTTATAATTACTTGGTGTTTTAAGTCTAACATGTGTAACTTATAGTTATAACACAAACTGCCTTGTATGCAGCCATACACTCAAATGTGAATCCACACGCTAGTTGCAAACTCTTGTGGTCGTGCCCAAATGTATATTCACGCAAGTCATGCAGACATGCACCAGCCTATAGTCATACCATCGCATTTTCTACAATGCATCTAGGCAAATAGGTAACATATAGAATATTGACATGGTGGACAAGTGACCTGTGGTCACTGTTCTATGCAGAATCATGACACTCCTTCAGTATACAGTATGGCCTGCTTGAACAAAGTGAGACATTCTCTCTGGTTTTGAAATTATGTTTAAAGTATGAAGATGATGTTGTCTGTCTTTTAAGCATGGTCCTATATGTGGTGTTATTGCTGCTGTCCTATGCAATTGTGTAACACAGCTGAACCAGTTGACAGCTTCAGAATTCCCGTGTCATGAAGGGACTCGCAGTAGTCTGGCTCAGGTCGGACAAAGACAGCAGTGATTTATTCATTAGCTTTCTTTGCTTTTTGTGTGCCTGTGTATGTGCATATGTATGCGACTGTTGTGTTTTTGTCTGTGTACCTGTGCGTGCGTGCGTGCGTGCGTGCGTGCGTGCGTGCGTGCGTGCGTGTGTGGTGTGTGTGTGTGGTATGTAAGTGGTGTGTGTGAGTGATGTGTGTGCATGTGTTTGCGCATATACACGGGTGTGTGCAAAGGTTTGCCTGTGTGTGTAACTGTAGTGGTTTCTTCATAAGCATTCTATGGCTGGCACAATATAGCTATTTGGTGACAGCCCGATTATTAAAATAAAAGTCGGTACAATAGTTGTGGGACTTTTTGGGGGTGTGAGTTTGTGTTAGGGTTAGGGTCAAGTTTAGGGTTAGTGTCAGGGTCATGCTTAGGGTTAGGGTCAAGGTAATACGTTTTATCCAAGTCAAGTCAGGCTCCCATTGTTAAGGTGGCGACAACCTCACATCCCTATTTTGGTATAGTAGTTTGGTCCAAATCGACTATTGATGCATTAGTCATGCATTAATGGACTGACTGTTGGTGCAATATCCACACAAAAAATGGTGACCTGAACTGGCTTGACAGCTAAAAAAATATGTGTCGTGCCATCGGGCCAATGCCAATATTGAGCCCTGCGAAACCATTACATTTTTGAGTGGGTCATCAATCTCGTCACGAATCTCCACTGACTCAGAATGTTCCTTTTTTGTTCAAGCGTGCCTGTGACGCCTGATGCACCCGAGACAAACAATGTACACCATATGAACGTTGCACGAATGTGTAATGTTGCATCACTGATACAATTGAATGTCACACAGAATGTTAACACCAGGTGACATGTGGCACACATTGTTTTAATCTATTCTGACTGATGCAACAGAAATGTTGATTACCCCATAAAAAAAGTAAAAAAAAGTGTAACATTGTTGAAATGAAAGCTTAGACCTTTCTGAGACATTTTGCTATATTTGCTTCATCTTGTGCATAGTAACACTTCACAAAATACTGTGGATTTTCCGCCTGTCATACTTTGATGACAGCAGATGAGGTTCTTATGCGACAACCTCATCGCACTACTGTCATGAAGGAGTGCTAGCAACAACCATAGCAACAGCGACTGCACCAATACCTGCACCAACTCTCGCAACACCTGTCCTCCCTCCCGTCATTCAGAGAGGTAGAAATATCGGTGGACGGGTAAAAAATGAAAGAGCATAAACGTCACATTTTTTGTAAGTTATGCCTTGAAAATGGGTGTGTATGTAGTTTATTTCAGTTAATAAAGCACATGTATATATAAGTTATATATCATGTGTCCACCATAAAACGTGACTGACAAAAACTGCTCACATAACTACTTGCTTTCAATGTTTTAGATTGATCAATGAACTTCTGATATATCATGTGATGTGTTGAAAGACACAACATGTTTCAACTGTAATGTGAGTGATGCTCGTTCCAAGATCCACCTTCCAAGTAAACAGTTCAACATTTAAATAATGCACACAGCAGGATTCCTAGAACTTGATTCTTAGCAAGCGGTTACACTCACACTGTCAGTGAAACAGCATTGCTCAGGTGAGAGGTTGTGTGAAGTTGTGCGTGACCAACTGATCTGTGGCTTGATTGAGATGATTGTGTTGGACTGTGTTCAACAATACAATGAGACTGTGTTCTAGTCTTACTGCAGGTGATCTATATACAGGGTGAATGTTAAGTATTTGATGTCAGAAGGTCACATGATATTGACCAGTGTAGCCAAGGCTGTCACATGATATTGATGAATCTGTGTGTAATTTGCTGATGATTAGTTAGAAACAAATTGTAGCAGGTTACTGTAGTCACACGATTCCTTGAATTGAATTTTAGGGAAATTCAATAATTAATTAATACTGTTGTCATGCTAAAGGAAAACATATTGCAAGTTTCCATTGAATGTTCATGTGAACAGAGACGTTTACACAGGACAAACTGTTCATGTATGAATTGTGAAGGTGATGCAGTCTGTCTTGGCTGCTATTACTTGGTGTGGCCCTGAACTGTTATGACAGTTGTCTGTGGACTTAACATTATGCGGAGGAAATATGTTTATCGTGTAGCTCTGTAGACAAGCCGGTTCTTTTGCCAAGTCGTCTTTGTTGTATGGCGCAGTAATACAAAGAGTGGCTTGTGTAGTGACCTCACAAAGGCCGTAACCAAGACACGGCTGACGTGAAGTTCCCAAACATATCACTGACATTTGCACAGTAATTATTCATAGACTGACTGGTCCAGCATTTAATGTTTGTCAAGTACGTTTTGTCTACAAGAGAGAGGTTCTAAACTTGTCAGTCGGACTTGTTTAAACACGTCTGCCACGTGGTGGTCGGTGGCGTGACCGTCCTTTGTATTGAGACAGTCAATGTCCACTCAGCGTTGCTACAGCAAATGTGCATTATAATTGCACGTGCTTATGTTAGCAGTTTATAATTGTAAACACGTAAAACTGTCTCGTGTCATTAGAATGTTTTGTTCTTGAAAGCACAACATAGCAATTCTATTCAGTCATTGTGGCTTCGTGTTTGTACGTTGTAGTCGTTACAGTAAATGCGTGTGATGTCATGTGCATCTCTTGATATACCCGAATATGGAAACACTGTTAAGTTTACTTTGTAAGCTGATACACCCTGTAGGATATAGTGAAAGTTAGGTTGTTATGCATGAGTTGTCATAGGTCTTCGTCTATCGGTTCATTTTGAATTGATAGTTGTGTATTGTCAGGAGTGGTGAGGGACGGTGTCTATGTTGGAGATTGTGTCGTGTCAGGAGTGGTGAGGGATGGTGTCTCTGTTGGAGATTGTATCGTGTTAGGAGTAGTGAGTGATGGTGTCTCTTTTGGAGATTGTGTCGTATCAGGAGTGGTAAGGGAAGGTGTCTCTGTTGGAGATTGTGTCTTGTCAGGAGTGGTGAGGGACGGTGTCTCTGTTGGAGATTGTGTCGTGTCAGGAGTGGTGAGGGATGGTGTCTCTGTTGGAGATTGTATCGTGTTAGGAGTAGTGAGGGACGGTGTCTCTGTTGGAGATTGTGTCATGTCAGGAGTGGTGAGGGATGGTGTCTCTGTTGGAGATTGTATCGTGTTAGGAGTAGTGAGGGACGGTGTCTCTGTTGGAGATTGTGTCATGTCAGGAGTGGTGAGGGACGGTGTCTCTGTTGGAGATTGTGTCGTGTCAGGAGTGGTGAGGGACGGTGTCTCTGTTGGAGATTGTGTCGTGTCAGGAGTGGTGAGGGATGGTGTCTCTGTTGGAGATTGTGTCGTGTCAGGAGTGGTGAGGGATGGTGTCTCTGTTGGAGATTGTGTCGTGTCAGGAGTGGTGAGGGATGGTGTCTCTGCTGGAGATTGTGTCGTGTCAGGAGTGGTGAGAGTTGGTGTCTCTGTTGGAGATTGTGTCTTGTCAGGAGTGGTGAGGGATGGTGTCTCTGTTGGAGATTGTGTCGTGTTAGGAGTAGTGAGGGATGGTGTCTCTTTTGGAGATTGTGTCGTGTTAGGAGTGGTGAGGGATGGTGTCTCTTTTGGAGATTGTGTCGTGTCAGGAGTGGTGAGGGAAGGTGTCTCTGTTGGAGATTGTGTCGTGTCAGGAGTGGTGAGGGACGGTGTCTCTGTTGGAGATTGTGTCGTGTCAGGAGTGGTGAGGGACGGTGTCTCTGTTGGAGATTGTGTCGTGTCAGGAGTGGTGAGGGACGGTGTCTATGTTGGAGATTGTGTCTTGTCAGGAGTGGTGAGGGACGGTGTCTATGTTGGAGATTGTGTCTTGTCAGGAGTGGTGAGGGACGGTGTCTATGTTGGAGATTGTGTCGTGTCAGGAGTGGTGAGTGACGGTGTCTCTGTTGGAGATTGTGTCGCGTCAGGAGTGGCAAGGGACGGTGTCTCTGTTGGAGATTGTGACGTGTCAGGAGTGGTGAGGGATGGTGTCTCTGTTGGAGATTGTGTCGTGTCAGGGGTGGTGAGGGACGGTGTCTCTGTTGGAGATTGTGTCGTGTCAGGAGTGGTGAGGGATGGTGTCAGGAGTGGTGAGGGACGGTGTCTCTGTTGGAGATTGTGTCGTGTCAGGAGTGGTGAGGGACGGTGTCTCTGTTGGAGATTGTGTCGTGTCAGGAGTGGTGAGGGATGGTGTCTCTGTTGGAGATTGTGTCGTGTCAGGAGTGGTGAGGGATGGTGTCTCTGTTGGAGATTGTGTCGTGTCAGGAGTGGTGAGGGATGGTGTCTCTGTTGGAGATTGTGTCGTGTCAGGAGTTGTGAGGGAAGGTGTCTCTGTTGGAGATTGTGTCGTGTCAGAAGTGGGGTGTATGAGTGTGGGTGTGCAACTGTAGAACACTAGTTACCTCAATGTCAATCTTGTGGCCCTGCATAACAACTGAGCTGAGTTGACAGCTTCAGAATGGATCTATTTTAAGGTACACTGTCACCTGAGCCCATGTCATGACAGGACTCTTTGTAGTCTGACCGGATCGGATAAACACAGCAGTTTATTTTTTAGTATTACCATTCTATGGATGGCTAGTGTGTGAGTGTATGTGAGTGTGCTCGCGCGTGTGTGTGTGCATGCGTGTGTGCATGTGTGTATGTCTGCGTGTGCATGCATATGTGTACACAATCCTGTGTGTGTATGCCTGTGTAGGTGTGTGTGTTTGTGTGCATGCATGTGTGTATGTGCGCACGCGCGCGTGCGTGTGCATGTGTGTTTGTGTGCGTGCTTGTGTGTGTATGTCTGTGTGTGCATGCATATGTGTACACAACTCTGTGTGTATGCCTGTGTTGGTGTGTGTTTGTGTGCATGCATGTGTGTCTTTGACCCTGTGCGCAATGCGGCACAGTTCGTGGGGAATCCCTGTTTCGAAGCGGTAGTAGCTCTTCAAACTGACTCAGGATCGCGGTCTACAGACCAACTATGCGGCGGCTAAATCGCACTGCGACCGGCTCATGCATACCGACTGAATCACTCGCTACGCCACGGCACAGTTAGTCGGAGGGTAGCGCCTGTGCGGCGCCTAAGCTAGTCTGGGGACATGCATATGACCCCTGCTGTCCAGTAAAATAAATGCTGAAGTTCTACCCCTGGTATGTGTTTAAAAATTGAACTGTTTGATTTAGACAGAAGTTAAGTTGACATTTCTTTTCTAGGAATACGTCATCGTTACTATGGGCAGGAGGTAGAGCGTGACACCGCCACAGACAACATCAACCATGGCACAGCCGCCCCCGACACCGAGCGTGGCACCAACGATGACACCTAGTGTGGCACCAACTGGCATGGCTACGCCAATGACAACACCTGGCGTAGCATCAACAACGACACTGAGCGTGGCACCAACGATGACACCTAGTGTGCTACCAACAATGACACCTAGTGTGGCACCAACTGGCATGGCTACGCCAATGACAACAGCTGGCGTAGCATTAACAAAGACACCTAGCATAGCACCAACGTCAACATCTAACCCAACACCAACGCCTAGCGTGGCACCAACGACGACGTCTAGCGTGGCATCAACGACGATGCCGAGCGTGACACCAACGTCGCCGCCTGGTGTGGCACCAACGACGACACCTAACGTGGCACCAACGATGACACCAAAGACGACACATGGAGTGGCACCAACAGCGATGCGTAGCGTGGCACGAATGACGACGCCTGGCACGACACCAACTTCGACGCCTAGCGCGGCACAAACGTCGACGCCTAGCGCGGCACCAACATCGATGCCTAGCGTGGCACTAACGTCGACGCCTAGCTCGGCACAAACGTCGACGCATACCGTGGCACCAACGACGACAGCTAGAGTGGCAACAATGTCGACGCCTACCGTGGCACCAATGATGACGCCGAGTGTGGCACCAACGTGGACGCCTAGCGTGGCACCAACGACGACGTCTAGTGCGGTACCAACGACGACGTCTAGCGCGGCACCATCTTCGATGCCTAGCGCGGCACCAACGTTGACGCCTATTGTGGCACCAACGTCGACACATGGAGTGGCACCAACGGCGACACATGGAGTGGCACCAACGGCGACACGTAGCGTGGCACGAATGACGACGCCTAGCGCAGCACCAACTTCAATGCCTAGCGCAGCACAAACGTCGACGCCTACCGTGGCACCAACTTCGACGCCTACCGTGCCACCAATGATGACGCCGAACGTGGCACCAACGTGGACGCCTAGCGTGGCACCAACGACGATGTCTAGCCTGGCACCAACTTCGATGCCTAGCGTGGCACCAACGACGACGTCTAGCGTGGCACCAACTTCGATGCCTAGCGCGGCACCAACTTCGACGCCTAGCGCGGCAGCAACATCGATGCCTAGCGTAGCACTTACGTCGACGCCTAGTGCGGCACAAACGTCGACGCCTACCGTGGCACCAACGACGACAGCTAGAGTGGCAGCAACGGCGACGCGTAGCGTGGCACGAATGACGACGCCTAGTGTGGCACCAACTTTGACGTCTAGTGTGGCACAAACATCGACGTCTAGCGTGGCACCATTGACGACGCCGAGTGTGGCACCAACGTCAACGGCACCGGCTCCACCAGCTCTTCCTGGGTCAGTTCCTTCTACTGTGGTCGGTGACTTGAATGATAAGGACTACATTCGGTGGCTGAGGCAACTCAGGCACGGAGAATGACCATTGATGTATTAAGTCACTTCTGTGACACAGAGATGAAGAAGCTTCATCAAACACTTGTGGGTCGATGCGGTGGAGCAACAACTTGCACTAGTAGTCAGTGCACATTTGATGCCAGAGGTCGTTTGGTCCACGGCTGTCCTGTGTGTACACAGTGGTGGACTGAGATTCAGGCAAACCGCAAAGGGACAAACACCAAGTTAATACCAAAGAATGCCGACTTCCGTCAGTGGCCTCTGCAACATTGGCAGGTGGCTAAAGTCTATATGGGTGTAGGACAAGACCCATCAAGTGTCAACGCTGCAGACACAGACGCATCAGGAGTTATACAGCTCATGGCAAACTGCAAGCACTTCGTTGGGAAGGTCGACATGGGTAAAGTTGATGAAGTGAGTATACTATAATACTTTATGTTATGCATGTTTTAAAACAAACACGCATGCACACATACATATATTAGGGTGGTCGAACCAAATTTTTCGTTCGAACAAAAAAATTATTTTTTGCTCTTCCCTGAAAGTAGTCACCATAAGAAGTATCATGGTAGTTGTTTCATGTATTTAAGTGAAATATTAAGCAAACTACAGATGTGTGAAGTTACGAATTACATGACTTTTTCTGACGGCTTGCTAATGTATGATTTTTTTTATAAACCACACATATTGTAATTTTTTTTCCTTAGTCATATTCACTAACTGAAGTGCAATGTTGCTTGTTTCATGTATGTAGATGAAATATTAAGGAAACTGCAATTTATTTTAATTTCAAATTTTTCACAATTTTCCGACAAATTTCTGACAGAACTAAACCTTTAGAAATGCAAAAAAAATTCTTCTGATATTAGTAATTAATTAAAATGTAATGATGCTTCCTTCAAGTACACATGAAATAATAATGAAAATGCTATTTTATAAAAAATAAATTGTTTTCCAAACATTCTCCTATTTGATTTTGTACATAAATCACAAGATCATAAAAAAATTACACTGCTCCGACTGAAAGATTAACAACAGAAAGTTAATCACCTTGTCATAATCTTTAAATTTTTATTTACACATGTTTTCATTCATTTAATATGTGTCATAATTTGTCACATTACACAAATTACATCATTTGTATACTCAAAACTAAATATTAATTGTCATCAAAGAGTACCCCAGTAACAACATAATAAGTCGTGTAATATAATTTGAAAAAATAGATAAAAATTCACAATAATTTTTTTAAATAATTAATCAATTAAATGTAGCCTAACCAATACACAAACATGCAAACGATATGCTAAATATATAAACCAATACAATACAAATAAACAATTTAATATAAATTAGCTACATTAAACATGGCAGTAATTAATTAGTTTGCACAGCCACACCTGCAGCCATCAGAACCTGCCATCTATAAATTATAATACTATTAATCAAAAACATCCACTGTCGACCACGTCGGGATCCGAGTGCTTTATATATCACAATGCATTGCGTGCACCGTGCGTACGGGGAAGAAGGCAAAATGGCGACGTAGTTTGAGACAGGGGCTCCATAAACGGACGTTGGGGCAGTTTGTGCTATCGATTGGTAAGCCATCACTGTGACCACGTTATCGTCCAGACAATTCTTTACACTACTGCATATGAAGCAACTTGAAGCATATTAAATAAGTACCCATAAAACATCGCCAAAGATGGGTCATTTTAACTGCCTAATTACTACAACTTTTTATCGACGGATTACCATGATATTTATATGATCATAATATATAGTTTTATCTTTCTTCTTCGTTCCATAATTTTCAAAATGGCCGTACTCATTAACATAATCTCACAAACAATTTTGAAAGATGGGGCCTGTCAACGTGATCCAATATGGCCGTGGGCGTAAACAATGGAAACTGAAATACGACACCTAGAGGGAAAAAATCATTAACACCTCCTTTTAAACACCGTCAAAAAATCAGTTATTGGCGCAGAATCATAGAATGACATTATAGCAACATAAGAAAAATTATACAAGAACAGGTATGTTGCATGATAATAAATTACGGCCACTAAACTCGGGCCCCTATCTCCCCATAATGTCAGAAGGGGCGTCAAATTGGTCTTACCTCCGTACATATATGTTCTGTTTGTTTAGCTTTTTTACTTGTGTTTTGGGATGTTTTATGGTATTGATTAATCATGAGTCCCGGACTTGATATTTTGTGTTTTATATTCCTAATTTTGTATAATTTGCTACGTATTCTAAATGTTTCCCAATACAGAAACACTTAATATTGCACTTTTTAAAACACAATTTCATGTTACTGCAGTATTAAGTCATTATTAATCTCTTCAACAAGAACCATATGAGTAATTATAGAGTAGTTTTATATATAAAAGTAAGCAAACATACTTTTTGGCAGATTGACAATTCTTTTTCTTCCTTTTGGTTTCCATATCATTTTGGATAATCGTGACAGCAGCACGTGATGAGCAGGAGATGGACTGTTACAACATTCGCATTTCAAATGACATCGTTCTTTGTAAATATCAGTTTATAGTAATGAATTGCATTATTTTAATGAAATAAATTATTTTAGGTAAGGAAGAGACGAAATGAGTTGATGCACTCAAGTTCTATGAAGTTGAAAGCGAGTGAACTGCCTGGCGTCATGCAGACGATGAAAGACATGCTCCATGACCACCATCAGCGACACAGTGACCCGGCGGCCCAGCGGACTGTGAGAAATATTCAGAAGGTACTGTTGTATTTTTGAGGCTGGAATTGTGTGCTCGATTTGACACGTCCATTCGGGTAATTAATCATTTTATTTGAAATTTGTCCGGGAAATAAGCGTTTTGGGTGCATAGCTTTATCTAGAGACCCGTCCAACCGTCATTTGGATGGGCAATTTCAAATATGGACGGGGGGAATTTTTCACAGTGTGATAAGGCCCCGCCCTGGCAGTTTATATGACGGGTGTCACCGTGTCATCACTGGAATATAACGTGTTCTGTATCCCCCAGAAACAAATATTTCCAGTACTATGAATTCCTAGCACGGCGCTCAAAGATGCCTACCACCACACTATTCACGCGTCGAACCCAACCTACTAAACAGCTAAGTAACATCTAATATTGCTAGCTAAACCCAAATCTGCAATCAAAATTATTTACTAGCCAAGCCGATATACAACTATTAATGTTAAATACATAAATAACGTAATCTATACAGAATAACAACAGATAAAACCGCGTGAAACAAAATCATCCCCAAACCAACTCAGTCAAGCGTCACATAAATTGTTATGCCTACACAACTTTCAACCATTAAATAAAGAATATATTTATACACACATGAAGTCAGAATCCATACACACTATTAATACATTCTAAGCCAACTCATAAACCGGTGTATTCAAAGTGTATGCAATAATGCCAAAAAAAAACAGTATCTCAAGACTTATAATTCAATA
>JAODUO010002506.1:5000-7500 GCA_025642075.2 Ridgeia piscesae
TAAATCTGCAAGTGAGCGTGCTTGACATTCGCCAGGCATACAAGTGATAACTATATTTGAGATAGTTTGCTAATTATTTAATATATCAGATGACGTAACAATGCTAGCTGGATTAATTTATATTAGTGTTGCATGCATATATATCAACTCACAAGGGAAGGTAATACGTTTTGCTTGAAATAAATTGTTTCTTTCCACAACTCAGTATGAAATGTGGTTCTGCGCTGGGTACTAGACAACATGTGGTCCAACATTTTGGCACGATCAGCATGCACATCACCTACAGTAGATATGATTGAGAGCAACTGTCGTAAACGCCTTACACCTAGCTGATGTTGTATGTCAATTGATTTTGATTTATCGTGTGGCTATTGGAGTTGAGCTGGCGACGCTGTCATGCAATGTGTCTGCAGTATTAATCACGTAATGTGTACGTAGGGGAGACGTATTTTGCGTCATCCCATAAAATAACTTAACATCCAACTAATAGATAGTTAAATAAAATATCACCTCCACTTTAGCCATGCTGCAACATGAAGGCAACGCTTACGTATACAACTATAGTTGACATATTTCCGTAACCCTGCATTGCGATCCAAAACTGACCCGCCAACGGTTTCCATCTGACCCTCAAGACCCGGGCTAAGAACTGGATATTGTGAAGAAGGACATATTTTATAATGTTGTCATACGGCAATGTTCGTTGGCTAAATCTCGGATCGGTTCTGGCACTACGTGATGCTTTCATGAGTTCCTCCATCTCCATGTAATTTATGAGCCGATCACTCAGCAGAAAGATGTTTCAAATTCAGGTTTGCGTTCTGAAACTAATTTTCAGACCATTAAACATGATGTGCATGTTGCTTCCTGGATGTCAAAATGCTGGCTATAACATTATGGATGAAATATCTGGAATCAACAAAAAGCTGTCTTCCTTCAAAATTCATACCGACCATGACAACGTGACATGTTCCAAATTCAACAGATTGCGATTGCTTTTGGCAAAATATAACATATCATGTCCGGTATTTATCGATATAGCAGACACGCTACATACAACCTTTATTGGTCAATTTGCCATTCCAATGCACCTGTAGAAATTTGCATACGATTGCGTCGTACGTTTATGAACACATCGCATTCATGTCATACTGACAAAGTTGTTTCGCAGGAGAATGTGTAAGACTGCATAATTATCTTGTGTGAAAGGACAATGCATAGTTATAAAACACCTGTTGATGCCGTTAGATACATGACTCCACTGCAGTAGATGAAATTCAACTTAAAAGTGAATTGACACGAAATCCGAGTCCAGTACATGTCTTATAATTCCGAGGCACGACGAGATGCTGGGCTTCGCTCCCTACACAACAGTCTTTTCATTGAAGTAGGCAACCTCTGCAAATCACAGTCATTCGTATCACTGCGGGTGAGACAGACAGTAACCGGTCGCGTCGGCAGCGTTACTACGTCGGCGTTGAAATATCTGGACGCGTCAGCGAAATATTTTGGAAGCGTCGGCGATCCGGATCCAGACAGACTGCCCCATCCGGCTAAAAATGTTTGGCATGGTATAGTGACACGTATTATATTGTAATATCAAATGATGATATCAAATGTGGGCCAGTAATACCTGTTCTGCTTCGTGTTGAAAAGAATGACTCTGATGAGGGTGACACAGGTGATTCATGACAATGTTTAAGACGTGATTGAGTAACACATCGATGTGTGTTCTCCAAAGAACGTGCAAAAAGATACAATCAATGAAATCCACTCCGAATAGCGTCAAGTCACAATTGTACAACATTAAAACGTGGAGTCCATGTTTGGTTCGTGAATGTGTATATGTTAGCACTATTTTACTATTGCTTTGCACAATTCAGTAGATAAATGATTGGATGTCATCTTGATATATTACGTAAATATATTGATTACATGTTCAGGTAATTTTTTTCTGGTAATTACTCTTTTATGTGACGTCAACTGCGAAACCAACCTTATGTTTCTATGTATTTGCAAGTGTTTTGTAACTGACTTCCTTGTAAGTGCAGTTTTAGGCGTGAAGTATACAGATTTGTGAAGGCTGTCCTCTGGATTATTATTTGGGAAGGTTTGGGGTTTAGAAGACAACCGAGAAACCAAATAGCACGAGATATCCACTTCGACCCCCCGACTACTGGAACTATTATTTCCGTTAAATGTTAAGACAAAATACTAAGGAAACACCAGAAAAGTCATGTCCGGAAATTTAACAATAATGCGTCAAAGAATGCGACATTAGTATGATAATCAAGCAAAGCGTAGACAACAATTACATATTAAACACAAAACAGCAACATACACTTCGCAGGGAGAATGACAAGCTGTTTTGACGTGAGATCCAGCAGCACAATAAAAACATGGCATGAACGAGCCTGGAGTGTCTCTCATCAGCACGAAGAGACAATAGTGTGTAAGTTATAATAAGAACCGCAAAAACCACTAAATACGAGGTAAACAC
>JAODUO010002506.1:12500-17500 GCA_025642075.2 Ridgeia piscesae
CTATCCAACTGACTGCAATCTGTATACCTGTTACACTCTGTCCATTAGTTGGAGATTATTATTAACTGTTTGCTAGTCCAACTGTTTGCTAGTCGTTTTTGGCCTGACCACAGAGCCAGTTATCTACATCGTTGTCAGCCACATATTTTGTTTCTTTTTGTATTTTTTGACCCAGCTCTTTTGCATAGCCACGTATCCATCCATATATAATTATCTTAAAATCACTATGTTTGACTTTTATGATTGTCTCACCTATTATAATGATAATTATGTTCATTTATTTAACGATCATTTTCTTGTCGTATAGCTTTATTCTTTCTACAGTGACATTGTCTATGACTTATGATACTATATTATAAGCTATTTATTGTCAAGAAAGTATGGATGAAATATTAAGTAATTATACTGAGCTAGATCTCAGGTACTTGTACGAGAGAAATACCCAATATGAAAATGTAGAAACGAACCCTTTTAATTTAGCTGATATAAATACTAATTATTATGATGTTAAGGATATCCTTCCTGACAAGTTTAGTCATAATAATTTTAAGTGTAAAGTGCTCGGCCTAAACATACAAGGACTCTCATCAAAATATGATCAACATTAGTGTCAGAGCCCTATGGTGCACATGTGGAAATTTATTATATTTTGTTATGTGAAACTTTGGTAAATGATGATAATGCGCGTCTTTTCAAGCTGCCCAATTATAACTTTATTTATATAAAAAAAAAAAGATTAAAGCCAAAGGTGGTGTCGCGATATATATCCGTGATAATATTCAGTATAATCTTCGAGAAGACCTTATTATTTTCATAGAAGGTGAATTTTAATCCATATTCATTGAATCTATTAATAATGGTCAAACTTCAATCGTATGTGAAATATACCGGATTATTAATACAAATGTTAATTTGTCTATTCAACGGTATGAGGCAATATTACATAAGACGGAAAGCTCAAACAGTCAAGTTATAAGAGGCACTGAGAAAAATGTCGACTATCTAAAAATTCACTCTTATAAACACTTAACTGACCTATTACATCTATATCTGGCCGCAAATACAATTCCCATGATTACTAAAGCCAACGCGTATCACCCATACTCCTGTTACCCTCATTGATAACATATATGTACGGCACACAACCCCATTTGTTCACTCTGGTATACTATTCAGCAATACATCTTACCATTTACCTATATTCTGTCTTATCGGAAAGCGGAAACCCTCAAAAATACGTAATAAGCCATTAATATTCAAACATAGACCTTCATCTAATGTGTCGATTCGACATATAAAATCTGCACTCCAGCAAATTAATTGGACATATCTTCATCAATTAGACAAAAATAATGCGTTTAAAACCTTTACTGAACATTTAAATTATACCATTGCATCATACGCACCAGAGAAAACTGTCAAAATTAAATCGAAATATGTCATTCGGAATGTTTGGATGACTACAGGACTAATGAAATAATCTTTAACTTCAAATAAACTGTATCGGAAATGTATTAGCAAACCTAAGACACATCCTGCTCACATCCGTTATGCTAAATATAGAAATTTATATAATAAGCTAAAACAAATTGCAAAAACAACCTACTATGAAAATCAATTAAACACATTCAAGAATGACTCTAAAAAACATGGAATTTACTAACAAAATATGATTGGAAAAAACAACGATAGATCTGGCATTTCTTTACATTTCAAAATAATAATGCTGTAATTAAAGATTCTGATCAAATGTCTAATGTATTTTGTAATTTCTTTACAAATGTTGGTCCAAACCACGCCACTGCAATACCTCAATCCAAAAAACAATTACATCTTATCTTCAGAATTGCCCTAAACGTAACTCAAATAGTATGTTCATCACCCCGACCGATGCAAGTGAGATCAGGCAAATAATAAAGTCACTTCAACCTAAGAAAAGCACAAGTCACGACAATTTGAGTCCGCTTGTTATAAAGTTATTTGGTGAGCAAATAGCTATGCCTTTATCTATGTTAATAAAGATGTCAATGTCTGAGGGAATAGTACCAGATGAATTGAAAATTGCGAAAGTTATACATGTCCATAAGGCAAACGCAAAAAAAACGATATTTCCAATTACAGACCTATATCATTGTTACCTTCAATTTCTAAAATACTGGGAAAAGTTGTATGTAAGAGAATTTTCGTTTCATTCAAACTAATAAAATATTAAATAATAACCAATATGGTTTTCGTGAAAAACATTCAACAATAAATGCTATAACCGCTCTTACTAGTGATGTTATAAAAGCTTTGGAAAATAAAGACTCGGTCCTTAGTGTTTTCTTGGATTTAAGTAAAGCATTCGACACACTTGATCACCAAATCTTATTACATAAACTTGAATTTTATGGAATAAGGGGTACTCCTCTCAAATGGTTTAAAAGTTATCTGTCAAATCTGAAACAATATGTTAAGTATAATAATAGTGATTCGCTTCAACGGGACATCACACACGGCGTCCCGCAGGGGTCTATACTAGCTTCGCTCCTGTTTGTAATATACATAAATGAACTCCCGTTTTGTGTAAAGCATTGTAAAACTATATTATTTGCTGACGACACTACTATATACAAGACTGGAAAACAAGTCAATAATATATACGAAGATATGAACAAGGAACTTCAAGTATTAGCTGACTGGTTTCGTGCAAATAAATTATCTATAAATATTTCCAAAACAAAATGCATGTTATTCTGTAGATCCCCTCGTCCTGAGAATGAAGAACTTATTTTAACAATGTGTAATACAATTATCCAGCCTATGAAATGTGTACAATTTCTATGTCTTCATATTGATGAAAAACATGATTGGCACGAAAACATAAACAAATGCCAAAAATATTAACGCTTCAACGGGTATATGTAATCAATAAAGTTAACAGCTACCTTCCTGTGTCCGCACTTAAAACAGTGTATTACTCTAGTTTACCCTAACTTGACATATAGAATCATCTTGTTAGGGATCTACATATAAAACGTACTTGACAATATGATTTATTATCCCCAAACATTAGTTCGTTCCTTACTCAAAAGAAATTATTGGGAACATTCTCACGCCCTCTTTACGTGCTTAAAATTAATTAAATTGAATGAAAAACTGGAAACTGGAAACATGTTGTATAATTATGTTCATAGGAGTCTACCTCATTATTTATCCGATATCTTTACATTTACCCATGACATACACATTCACGAAACTAGACATACCTCACACATACGTCCTTTTACTTCTCTAACAGTAAAATCTTCTAACAGTTGTTTATGTAAATTTCCATTGATATGGAACAGAATTCCGTTTACCATCCAACAAAAAAACAAAACAAACTTTTGCAGTATCACTAAAAGCAATTGTTGTAAAAGGGTATGAAGAGCTAGTTGAAGCTTATTCAATATAAAATACCTGTTCATATACGTATGTAATTATATCCTTATCATTGTCGGTAGTTGATATTACTAAACGTTTGCTATACATTGAATGTTAATTTAACTTTTATTATTGAATATTATTGTTACGTTTTACATGTCTGGTCAGTTATAAAAAAAAACTATAAGTATGTGTTAAACGTGAAATTACTATTATAATATTATTGTTTATACAACTATGGTAGGGTTGGAAGCGACCAGTTTAATTTATGAGAAATTGTTTCATAATAATAATTATTATCTATACCAACTGGTAACAGCCTTAATTGGCTCCGCTGTCTGCCCGGAATCGTACATTATATAATTGATTTGTACATTTTTAGTTTAAACATACTGTTTGCATATGTGCCTTGTATGATTTCAAAAATAAATATTCATTCATTCATTCAACATCACATGATTCGAACATGGAATCACTCGATTGAGACCCGATGCACTTTTCACTGCGCCACAGCGTCCCACAGTTATCGACTTTAAGACGAATCAGCAGCACTTCAAATTGCCTGATGTAGTTTTAATTATTTAATGTTCTTATTTTTAATAGAATACGAAACAGTGTCACACTGAATGTTTGTTAACTATACTATGATATAATCGTCATAATGTTTTAGTAAATTAATTTATTAATTTAATATTAATATTTTAAATAATGTTTTATTAACATTTAATATTTTTATATTATATATGTTTTAATATTATATATTTTTTTAATTTTATATAGTTTGTTTTGAAATAATTACAGTTGAATTACCTTTTTTATTTATTTATTTATTTATTTATTTATTTATTTATTAGTATTAGTATTAGTATTAGTATTAGTATTAGTATTAGTATTAGTATTAGTATTAGTATTAGTATTAGTATTAGTATTAGTATTAGTATTAGTATTAGTATTAGTATTAGTATTAGTATTAGTATTAGTATTGGTATTAGTATTATATATGTAATGTTGTAAACTATATATTTTATTTATCTATGTTATGTTAGTATGTGTATGTGTGTGTGTGTGTGTGTGTGTGTGTGTGTGTGTGTGTGTGTGTGTGTGTGTGTGTGTGTGTGTGTGTGTGTGTGTGTGTGTGTGTGTGTGTGTGTGTGTGTGTGTGTGTGTGTGTGTGTGTGTGTGTGTGTGTGTGTGTGTGTGTGTGTGTGTGTGTGTGTGTGTGTGTGTGTGTGTGTGTGTGTGTGTGTGTGTGTGTGTGTGTGTGTGTGTGTGTGTGTGTGTGTGTGTGTGTGTGTGTGTGTGTGTGTGTGTGTGTGTGTGTGTGTGTGTGTGTGTATGTATGTATGTATGTATGTATGTAAGAGTGTATTGGGTAATGATGGCCCATTGAAAATCACGATATGCCACTTGACATGTTTACCATCAGGAAATAAAGCTTTTCCTTATTTACTCCTCTGTCTCTCATATTGTTTCTCCTTGAACTCTACCTCACAAGATAATTGTTTGCAATGCCGGTTGATCCAATAACATGAACGTACCAGAGCTAGTTGATAATAAAGGTGGTTCTCTTTGGGCCGCGCCATCTTGTACATTCA
>JAODUO010002506.1:22500-25409 GCA_025642075.2 Ridgeia piscesae
TTTCGGTCTTCGTTACACCGTTTAGGCTTTTCCATGTCCATCTCTCTACTTTCTTCTGGAACATGGTATTCATGATTTTATACTTTCTTGGCGTTGCCCATTCCACCGAGGTATCGCCTCTTTCGTTTCTCAATTTGAGCCCAAATTTGCCCGTTGCCGTTTCCATAGGGTTTGTTGTTTTCCCTATTTGAGCATTGAAGTCTCCCATCACTATCGTGTAGTGGTTTGGTTTCCCTAAAGTCTCACCGACGTCGTTGTAGAAGCTATTTATGTCTTCTTCTGAGTTTAATGTTGTTGGTGCATATACTTGCACTATCTTTAGTTTGTAGCGCTTTGTTATGCACATAACAAGATCTGCTACTCTGGGGCTGGTGCTGTTTACCCTCACTATATGGTCTTTCCATTTCCTGTTTGTGAGAAAGCCTACTCCTGCTTGGCCGTTGTTTGCCTTAGGATGACATAGTAGGTGGCCACTTTGTAAGGTAGTGAAACATTCCTCTGGTTTTCTCACTTCGGAGATCCGCATTACATCCTATACAAACTTGGTTTCCCTGAGTTCTTCCTTGAAATCTTGTATGTGCTATCTCTTAGTAGAATACTGACGTTGTAGGTCGCTATCTTTAGTCTACTTACCCTCTTTCGGCGGCTCTTTTTGGCCCAGAGATTCTTAGCACCCCCAGCACGTAGTCCTAGTTGACCAGAGCCGCCTCTTCGGTAATGGATTCTTTCGGTGCCGCTGGGGACTGGGGGGCCATGGCTTTATAGAGCTTTGCATGCTGGTGTTGTTATACATATATATATATATATATATATATATATATATATATATATATATATATATATATATATATATATATATATATATATATATATATATATATATTCCCTTCTAACCAACATTGGCCAGCGTGTTATGGTAGGCACCAGCACACAAAGCACTACAAAGCCATGCAGATGACAATGCCCGTCTCAAGTTGGACAGTGGTTTACAACACAAGGTACTACTCTTCTCAGAAGGCGTAGACGATCCACAAGATAATGGTTTATTCAGTTGAGTCGATGATTCACAAGATAATATCTGGTGGATAGGTAATTGACACGATGGCGTGTCCCTTCAAGAGTTTCGGTTATTCTCAAACAAATGTCCAACTTGGGCGGCGCTGGCACGTGTTATTTAAACAAAACCAGCGCCATCAAATGGAAGCGTGGAAACACCAGGCGTTAATTAGCGTGATGAACAGAATTGTCCTAACAAATCTATTTACGTTCATCGGCTCTCTCTTTCTCTCTCTCTCTCTCTCTCTCTCTCTCTCTCTCTCTCTCGCTCTTTTTTCTCTCTCTCTCTCTCTCTCTCTCACTCTATTTCTCTCTCTCTCTCTATTTCTATCTCTCACTCTGTGGCTGTCTGTCTGTCTGCCTCTGTCTGTCTTTCGGTCTCTCTGTCTCTCTGTCTGTCTCTCTGTCTCTTTGTCTTTCTGTCTTTCTCTCTCTCTCTCTCTCTCTCTCTCTCTCTCTGTCTCTCTGTCTAGCTATTTATGTCTCTGTTTTTGTATCTGTCTCAGTCTCAGTTTCAGTTTCAGTTTCAGTTTCAGTTTCAGTTTCAGTTTCAGTTTCAGTCTCAGTCTCAGTCTCAGTCTCAGTCTCAGTCTCAGTCTCAGTCTCAGTCTCAGTCTCAGTCTCAGTCTCAGTCTCAGTCTCTCTCTCTTTCTCTCTCTCTCTCTCTCTCTCTCTCTCTCTCTCTCTCTCTATCTATCTATCTATCTCTATCTCTCTCTCTCTCTCTCTCTCTCTCTCTCTCTCTCTCTCTCTCTCTCTCTCTCTCTCTCTCTCTCTCTCTATCTATCTATCTATCTATCTATCTATCTATCTCTTTGTCTCTCTCTGTCTCTCTCTCTCCTCTCTCTCCCTCTTCAAGACATTCGTGGGCCCTAAGCATTAAAACTTTCTCTAGCCTCAAGGGTCCAAGTTAAAATGTCAATGCACCAACGTTTATAATTACACAGATATATTGAAAATAACAAGGTATTAAATATATCAACATGTTTTCGCCGTTATGACTAAAGTTTCGCCTTACTTCGCCACGCCCCTCCAATTCATTCAAATTCTCCCCAGGCATATCTACATTATGAAAAACTGAAAACCTTTAAAGAAATAAATTTGAGTAGATCGATGACGCACGTATTATTGCTACCAACATCTTATGTATTACAAATTCGCGATTTAATTACAACGAAACATATGGACGGGGCCTACGTCATGGTATGCGTTTAAAACAATGTTGATAACGGTTAAATATGTTAATTACATTACATATCCCAGAGCAAACATTACTACATACGCTCAACATCAATCTGTGTTCTAAATGCTTCGTCTCGCATTGTATATTTTGCAAATATTTTGCCAAAATACACCTGGTAGCCTTTCATTTGCGCGACGGGAATAATAAGTGTTACAGATTTTGAATGTCGGCATACTCTGCAAACGTTTCTTCATATACTGTCAAAATCGCAGCTTCCGAATATGCATAGGTTATACATACACGCATGCATACATACATACATACATTCATACATACATACATACATACATACATACATACATACATACATACATACATACATACATACATACATACACGCATACATACATACATACATACATACATACATACATACATACATACATACATACATACATACATACATACATACATGTATACATACATACATGTATACATATATACATATATACATTCATACATACATACATACATACATACATACATACATAACATACATACATGTAATCACATACATACATATACATACATACATACATACATGCATACATGCATACATACATACATACATACATACATACATTCATACATACATACATACATACATACA